>ML777605.1:168884-196668 GCA_009831015.1 Picea engelmannii | reverse complement strand
CCCCCCCCCCTCAAGGTATAATGTATAAAGAAACAAATTCACAGTTGTTAGGCAATTGTGTCCTTCACTCCACAACACCTACATAGCGAATGGAACTCCAACTCAATGAAGGTCTTGGTGAAGATGTTTGCAGTATGTTTTGTTGAAGGACAGAACTGTAGGTCGATTATCTCCTCATTTACTAAGTCTCGGATTTAGTGCATGTGGATATCGATGTGATTTGTCTATTTCCTCTAAACTGGATCTCTACATAACTTCAGAGTGCACTAATTTTCACACTAGATGATGATCGGTCAGTGAAACTAAATGCCCAACTCAGTAATAAATGTTGTAGCCACATAGATTGAATGGTTATGTTAACTACCCCTATGTACTCTACCTCGACTAAATATAGATCAATAGCATCCTCCTTCTTCCTCAACCAACAGATGGGCCTGAAACCAAGACTGAGTGAGTAACCATATGTGGACTTGCGATCAATGTTATCACCATCCCAATCAGAATCAGTGAACCTGATGAGGTCTAATGCATAGTATGTTTCATAGTGAATCCAAAAGGTGACGGTGCCTTGTATATATCGAAGGGTATGCTTTGCATCCTTCCAATTTAGCTCATGCGGCTCTTGCATGAACCAGGAGACTACTCCAACTACATAATAGAGGTCTAGTCTAGAGTGTGTGAGATACAAGAAGCTCCCCACTAGCTATTTCTATAGTGTGTTGTCCACCAGTGGAGTTTCCCCGCCATCCTCAAGTTTGACTCTTGATAGGAAAGGATTTGGGGTACACTTGCAATTTGTCATGTGGAATCTCTTGAGGAGATCTCGTGCATACTTGGCCTGAGACAATTTGATTCCTAATGCATCTTGACTAATCTCAAGACCAAGGAAGAAATGTATAGGACCCATATATTTTTGCATTCGACAGACCAAAGATGAATCCCGCATGAATCCCTGGGGCTACTCCATATAGATCTCCTTAGAGATATCTCCATGAATAAATGCATTCTTCATGTCCGTCTGATGGACTTCACATCCCTTGGCTACCGCAATGGAAAGTGCCAAGCATATGGAATCCACATTCGCTACTAGAGTGAAGGTATCATCATATTCAATGGCGTGCACCTACTAAAAGCCTTTGGCGACTAGCTTGGATTTGTATCTACTAACTTGTCCATATTATGTGCTCTTGGTCCTGTAGACCCATCTACACCTGACAAGTTTTCTTCATGTAGGAAGGGGAACCAGATACCAAGTCTGGTTCTCGAGGAGGGGGTTGTACTCCTCTTGTATGGAGGATTCCCAAAATGTATTCCCAACAGCCTCGCCATAGGACTATGGGTCTGAAGACTGAACCAAGAAAATATGCCTAGGTGGCATCGATTCAGTGGCGGTGAGTGCAAGAGGAGGCTCCTTGAAATCATATTGAGTCCTCATGGTATCAGTTGGATCCCAAACAAGATCTCCTACATTCTGAAGAGTAGTCTTGGCCCACTTGGGCCTCAGCACTAGCTCTGCATATGTATCTGCATGCACTGACTCTGCATATGATTGTACTGACTCAATATCTGAATCAACTGAATCCTATGAATCATAACTCTCATCTGAAGAAGATTCGGCATGTGCATGCTCATCATCTTTGATAGGTGGAAGAACAAAAGTGTCTGCATTCGGCTCTTGTGGTGCATGTGATATACTTTCCTCGAATTGGACATTGCGCTCAATGATGAGTCGGTTCGTATAGGGATCAATGAATCTGTATCCCTTCACACTGTCTGGGTATCCAACAAAGATACACTTTGCACTGTGTGGATCAAGTGCCTTCCTCTTCTCAGAGGGAATCCTGGCCCATGCACATGAATCAAATATATAGAAGTGGGTCACTTCCGGTTTGAGGCCACTCCAATCCTCGAAGGGGGTCTTATCCTTAAAAGATATATGGGGAGATTTGTTTTGGATGTAGGATTCCTAATTAAGTTCTTTAACCCATAATCTCTATGGAAGTGACTTTGCATGCAGCATGCAAGATGCTATATCTTTCAGGTATCTATTTTTCCGCTCAGCAACTTCGTTTTGTTGTGGAGTATAAGGAACTGTGTGTTTCAATTGAATCCTAACCTCAAGACAAATATTTTGTATCTCATGGTTGACATACTCCTCCCCATTATTTGTTCAGAGGACTTTGATCTTCTTTCTTGACTATGTCTCAACAAGGGCTTTGAAATATTTGATGTGTTGAAATACCTCATACTTTTTCTTGAGAAAGAAAGTCCAAGTATGGCATGAGAAATCATCAACAAAAATGGGCATGTACCTTGCTTTACTAATTGATGGATGCAGAAAAGGTCCCATGAGATTGTTGTGGATCAGATCAAAAGGAGAGGAGACCTCCTGAGTCTTTCCTTTGTCGAATTTATCTTGAGGGTGTTTTCCAGGAACACAACCCTCACAAATTCCTTTGGAGAAGTGGATGTCAGGTAGACCTTCAACCATTCCCTGCTTGCTAAGTTGTTGCATATATCTAAAATTTAAATGCCTGAACATTTTGTGCCATATCCTACTGCTTTCATCACCATGCGTAAGCAATAATGCAGAATCTGGTTCAATAAATTCATAAAATGTGTAGAGTTTGGATTGGTGATTTACCTCACTAATAGAAAATTTGGAATTGGTTTGCATGTCATAGATATCCACTGCATCAGGTGTGAATATTAATTTCTTTCTAGTGCTAGAATTTTGTATCTGATACACAGAGAGAAGATTGACGGAGAGTTTGGGAACGTGTAGCACATTCTCGAAGCTCTCGTTTGTGAGTACAACTCTTCCTTTGTCGGTGACTTTGACTGGAGAGTCGTCCCCCATCAGAATAGGAGGAACTTTGCATGTGTCCAATGAATATTAGACTTCCTTTTTGGATTCCATGTGGTGTGATGCACCTAAATCTAGAATTCAAGCATCGAGAGAGAAGTTAATGGCAATCAAAGCATATCTAGAATTACCTTTCTTGGAGTTTAGATCTTCTGGCTTATTCTTCTTGGCACCCTCAAGGATGTGATGTCCAAGGTTTTTTTGTTGAAGTATTTGTTCCATTTGATCTATTTGTTTCTACATGCATGTGGATTCTAGATGGAATCCTTGTTGGAAGTAAGTGCATTTCTCCCCTTTTCTTCCCTTTCCACCTTTGGATTTGTAGGAATCGTTGAAGGGTTTTGAGTACCCTTCCTTCTTTGGATTTGCATGTCCCTTCCCTTTGTCTTTATGTTTAGATTTTTTATTTTGGTGACTACTACCATCTTGCACAGCAAGTGCCTGTGCCTTTGAGCCTTTGATTTTTCCCATATTGATGATCTTGGTCTATTCTTGCGTTAGAGACTCGATAAAGGCCTCAAGAGAAGGCATTTTCTAGGTAGCTCCAGAGGTGAGCCTAACTGAATGAAATGTGGATACAAACACTGAGTATTCTAGACCAAGTTTGTAAATAATGGTAAGAACCATTTGTTTCTCCTCCTTAGATTTATCAACCTCACAAGCCTTGAGTTGCGACATCAAATCCTTATATTTGGTAAAAACATCTTGGAGATTGTCAAAGGTTTTTGGATCCAAAGTGAGAAATTCCACATCGAGTATATGTCCCCTCATCTCATATTGTTTGAAAAAAATTCCTTCCATGGTGGTCCAGACTTCATTGGGGGCTTTACAGGAGGATATGTGAAAGAGGATCTTGGGAGAAATGAGACTACAAATAGTTCCATACGCTTCATCCATCTGATTTAGATACTTGGATTTTTCTATGGCTGATGTAGGTTTGGTCTCAATTGTTAAATTATGAGCTTGATTTCTTGTGCAGATTAATTCTTTTATTTTCTTCAACACTTTGATTCCAGCTTAATACACTTCAACAATACCAAATCATAACCGAATAGCAATAACTATGTAGATAAGTAAGCATGCACATCAACAACACATATACCCTGGGGAAACCCTGTACAGAGAGAAAAACCCCAACAAACAATATTCTTTTATTGCATTAATAATGTAAGATCACTTACAAATATCCACCATGAATGTTCTGCTCTTAAAGAGTTTGCCAAGATGACTCTAACCTGACAAAGACCTAAAAGATCTTGCAGAAATACACCTCTGATATGATGCCTCTATTGTTGATATACAACATTGATATGTTGCTTTGGTATGCTGCCTCTTTATCACTGATATGTGCCTCTATTGCTTCACCCTTAACCTGCATCTCAAAACTGTGTTGAAGAGAGGGTTTGACCTCTGCTTATATAGGTTGAAGAGGAGAAGATGAGAGACTTGAAATAGTAACTTGTTTGCATGCTTTACTCATAACTCAGCTTCATATTTTAGTTCGAACTAGACTTGAGACTGGTATACTCTAGTTCGAAAATAGAACTAGACTTGAGAATTTAGTTAAAACTCAGCATTACACTTTAGTTCGAAAATAGAACTAGACTTGAGATTGGTATACTTTAGTTCGAAAATAGAACTAGACTTGAGAATTCAGTTACAACTCAACATTACACTTTAGTTCTAAAACAGAACTAGACTTAAGACTTCAATTGCAACTCAACATTACAATTTAGTTCTAAAATAGAACTACACTTAAGACTTCAGTTGCAACTCAACATTACACTTTAGTTCTAAAATAGAACTAGACTTAAGACTTCAGTTGCAACTCAGCATTACACTTTAGTTCTAAAATAGAACTAGACTTAAGACTTTAGTTACAACTCAACATTACACTTTAGTTCTAAAATAGAACTAGACTTGAAACTTTAGTTACAACTCGACTCTTTACAAGGCAATTCGAAATTCTCTTCATGGTGGATAATGTTACATGTGCCAATGCACTAGATCAATACATTTATATCATTTGCAATATTAGGAATATCGTTTGTTTCTAGCTCATAGCAATTTTATATTCAACCTAATTTTTGCTAGATGCCTTGACTTTTTCTCATGGCTCACAAGGTTTGACTAGGCTAACAGAGGTTGTATGTTCCCCCTGACTTTTGCACTAGTTTATCTATACTCACAGAGGTTGTACGTTCCCCCTGAATTTTTCACTAGACTTTCTATGCTCACAGAGGTTGTACATTCCCCGTGAATTTTGCATTAGACTCACATAGCATCTCGTTCATCCTGACTTTTGGTTTGACTTACAGAGGTTGTACATTCCCCCTGGCTTTTTTCAATGCCTCGCAAGACTGGTTGATTCTCCAAATCTCCCTGGCTAGCCTCAGGGTGGCCCATATGGCCTCTCATTGGAGAATGATTATTGATGATGCCAAATTTAACACTCCCTCTCATCAAGGGAGTCATTCTCAACCACACCAAGCTTGCCTCTCAACTTCACAAACTATCTCGAGGTCAGAAGCTTGGTCAGGATATCATCTACCTGCTCGCTCGTGGCTATGTATTGTAACTTTATAGTTTTTCTCTGGATCAAGTCTCATATGTAGTGGTACCTCATGTCAATATGTTTTGACCTGTCATGAAATATTGGGTTCCCTATCAATTTTATGCAATTTTTATTATCACAGTGAACCACCGTCATCTCAAGCTTGTCACCAAACAACCTAGAAACCAATTTTATGATCCATATTGCTTCCTTGCTAGCATCACTTTTTGTAATGTACTCAGCCTCTGTTGTACTCTGTGCAATGGATACCTACTTTCGACTTGACCAAGAGATCAGAGCGGATCCTAAACTGAAGCAGTATCCAGAAGTACTCTTCTGATCCACTGGGCTTCCTGCCCAGTCATCATTTGCATACCCATGCAGAAATAAACCACCACTGGATGAATATCTCAGACCATAAGTAATGGTTCCTCTGAGGTATCTCAATATGTTCTTTGTTCCACCCAGTGTCTTTGTCTCAGTTTAGTCATGAACTAACTCATTGCAATCACTGCATAGCATATATCTGGCCTAGTGTGGATCATGTACATCAATGATCCAATCAACTTCCTATACATGGTGGGATCCACCAAATCTGAACCTGTATCATAATCATGCAGCTTCCTCAGGTTGGTAACCATCAGAGTAGACATGGATTTTCAATCCATCATGCCAAACCTCTTTAGTACATCCACTGTGTATTTTCCTTGTGCCAGAAATATCTCGCCCTGTCTTTGCCACACTTCCAATCCTATGAAGTAATGCATCAACACTAATCCTTTCATCTTTAATTCTAAGGTTAGATCCCTCTTACACCAGGCTATTATCCCTTCATCTCCTGTTAGAAAAAGATCATCAACATAAAGGATTAGTATAATAGGTTGGTTACCTCTTACCTTAAAGTACAGATTTGCATCGGCATCACTTTTTTGAAATCCCAGGATTTTAAGAAAGCCATCAATCCTGTCATACCAAACTCTGGGAGCCTGCTTAAGACCATATAAGGCCTTCCTTAGCTTGCACACATGAGTGCCTTTGTTATGCAGTACAAAACCATCTGGTTGTTCCACAAAGACCTATTTTTCAATATTTCCATTCAAGAATGATGTTTTTACATCCATCTGATGTAGCTTCCAACCAAGAATGGGAGCTAAAGAAATAATAGTTCGAATGGAGGTATACCTGGATACAGGAGAAAAAGTCTCTTAATAGTCAATTCCTTCTTTCTAAGTGAATCCTCTGGATACAAATCTTGTTTTGAACGTTTCCACACTTCCATCAACTGCATGTTTGATCTTGTAGATCCATTTGGAAGAAACCATTGATTTGTCTTGTGGCCTCAGCACAATTTCCCAAACATTGTTATTTATAATAGACCTATATTCCTCAAGCATGGTATCCTTCCATACTTTTAATTTATCTACTTCTTCAAATGAAGAAGATTCAGCATCACTAATGTTGCTCATTAGTGAAACATAGCCTCCAGACCTATGAGGCCTCTTCCTTTCCCTGAAAGTTCATTTGGTAGCAGTTATCTTTTATGCTTCATGCACTATTTCTTTAAGCCACCCTGGCTTCCTTTTGGTTGGAGTTTCTTCAAGACTTATTTCTAACACTTCAGCAGGTTCTAGGGGCTCATTACTTGGCCCTTCATGAGGTTCCTCCCTCTGATCATCTGACTCTTAATTTTCAAAAAACGATGAAGTTGGTTGAACTGCTTATGATTCCTACTGAAGCTCTTTGGATTTCTTAAATGTGGCTTCCTCATGGAAAGTCACATATTTTCTTACCTCTATTTTCCTCTAACCTAGTACATAAATCATGTAAGCCTTGGAGTTCTCATTGTACCCCAAAAAACCCCTTTCTTTCATGAGGGTTCCATCTTTGTCCTCTTTTCCTTAGGGACATGAATATACACATGACACCCAAATATCCTTAGATTCCCTACTTCAAGTTTGATCCCTGAGAAGACCTCTTCAAGAGTCTTGTCCTTCAAGATAGCATGTGGACACCTGCTCTAAATATACACGGCAGTGGAGGTATCTTCTGCCCATAAAGAATTTGGTAGATCCTGGTCAAACATCATTACTTTCACTGCCTCACAAATAGTCATGTTTTTCCTCTCAGCAACACCATTTTGTCAAGGGTTATATGGCATGGTCAATTGTCTCTTGATTCCTGCTGACTTGCAAAAATCCTCAAACTGAAGATATTCAAACTCTCCTCCATTGTCTATTCTAAGGATTCTAATGTGTTTCCCTATCTTCTTTTCAATAAAGGATTTATACTCTTTGAATGTATCAAATGTGTCACTTTTAGCTTTAAGAAAATATATCCAACATTTTCTTGAGTAATCATCAATAAAAATGACATAATACAAACAGCCACTGAGTGAGGGAGATGACATGGGACCACATACATCGTAATGAACTAGATCTAAGATGCCCTGAGCTATATTGTCACTACTAGGAAATGATTTCTTTATATTTTTACCTAGCATTCATCCCTTACAAATTTCATTTTTACTAAGAGAAATAGAGGGCATGCCACATACCATGTTCTGTAGATCTAGAAGAGCTTTGTAATGAATATGTCCAAGTCTTTTGTGCCACAACTCACTGGAGCTAGTCGCATCATGAACCAATGCTTGAATTGACTGTCCTGACACGATGTACAGTCCTCCACTGCGAGTTCCAATGGGTTTTGTTGTAATTAAGTGGCTATCTTTAGCCCATAGTAGTGTCTTCCTATCCTTGAAGATAACCCAATATCCCTTGTCCTCAAGGGTTGCAACTGATAGTAGATTCTTATTGAGCCCTGGAACATATAATACTTCATCAACATGAAGTCCCCCAGATTCCAATCTGAAGGAGATAGATCCTACTCCCTTTATCTTGTAACATTTTTCATCCCCAAGCTCCACATGCTCTGCAAAAGATTTTGTCTCCAAATATGAGAGGATCTCCTTGAACCCTGTCATGTGCTTTGATGCACCACTGTCTACTAACCAAGTTTTTGGTCCCGTGAAAAATGAATTGGATAAGGCATAAACCAAGTAATATTCTTTTCTATTTTCTTTCTCATTAGAAGGACTTTTCTTATTTCTTTTGGATTCATCATCCTCGGTCGTTGAGGCATGATGTTTCCCTTTCCTTGGATATTTCTTTCTAAACCAACAATGTTTAGCAAAATGACCCAACTTATTACAACTAAAGAATTTAATCTTAGATGTATCAATATTCTTTCCTTTGAATGTACCTTTGGTGTTTGGCTTCCTCTAAGAGCCTTTCTGGAAAGTGCCTTTCTTCTTTCCCTTGAATCTTGATGCTAAAGTTGAGTGCTTTTCTTTCATTATCTCTCTCCTAGTAGTTGTGTGACTCTCCTCCTAGAGGAAATCATGCCATAACCTCTCAAACGTGGGTTGAATCTCTCTCCCACTTACATTGGACAAGAAGGTCTCCCATGAAGAAGGAAGACTGTCAAAAATGGCATGCACTAAATCATCATCGTCCACTGTCACCCCTGTGACCAAAAGATGATCTCTTATCTGGGCTATCCTGGAACAGAAAGATGCCACTGATTCACCTTTCTCCATCTTCAAATACTTAAGCTTGTGCTTAAGCATCCTCTTCTGACTTGGAGCTTGTTTCTCATACAGATTCACCAAGGTATCCATACAGTCCTTGGAAGTCATTAACAAAATCATTGCAGGCATTATACTGTCTTTGACTGAGTCAAAGATTATTCACTTGGCCTTTTCTTGACTCTTCCTGAAGGTCGCTCTTATTTCATTATTCGTGGGTTCCTCCACCACAGTGGTCACATACTGCTCAAAATCATTCTCCTGCAAGATATTTGTTATCCGGAGCTTCCACACATTGAAGTTGGTAGCTCCTTCAAGCCTATCCTCGACCCTGACTGAAATGGAGGATGCCATGGACCTCACACTAGAAACTTAATCAAGCTAGATTGGATCTTTGTGTACATGATGTTGCACTTCAACACGTTTAACACACCCTAAGATCTGATACCATGTTAAATTATGAGCTTGATTTCTTATGCGGATTAATTCTTTTATTTTCTTCAACACTTTGATTCCAGCTTAATACACTTCAACAATACCAAATCATAACCGAATAGCAATAACTATGTAGATAAGTAAGCATGCACATCAACAACACATATACCCTAGGGAAACCCTGTGCAGGGAGAAAAAACCCAGCAAACGATATTCCTTTATTGGATTAATAATGTAAGATCACTTACAAATGTCCACCATGAATGTTTTGCTCTTAAAGAGATTTCCAAGATGACTCTGACCTAACAAATACCTAAAAGACCTTGCTGAAATACACCTCTGATATGTTGCCTCTATTGTTGATATACAGCACTGATATGTTTCTTTGGTATGATGTCTCTTTATCACTGATATGTGTCTCTATTTCTTCACCCTTAACCTGCATCTCAAAACTGTATTGAAGAGAGGGCTCGACCTCTGCTTATATAGGCTGAAGAGGAGAGACTCGAAATAGTAACATGTTTTCATTCTTTACTCGTAACTCAGCTTCATACTTTAGTTTGAACTAGACTTGAGACCGGTATACTCTAGTTCGAAAATAGAACTTGACTTGAGACTTCAGTTAAAACTCAGCATTACACTTTAGTTCAAAAATAGAACTAGACTTGAGACTGGTATACTTTAGTTCGAAAATAGAACTAGACTTGAGACTTCAGTTTCAACTCAACATTACACTTTAGTTCTAAAATAGAACTAGACTTAAGACTTCAGTTGCAACTCAACATTACAATTTAGTTCTAAAATAGAACTAGACTTAAGAATTCAGTTGCAACTCAACATTACACTTTAGTTCTAAAATAGAACTAGACTTAAGACTTCAGCTGCAACTCAGCATTACACTTTAGTTCTAAAATAGAACTAGACTTAAGACTTCAGTTGCAACTCAACATTACACTTTAGTTTTAAAATAGAACAAGACTTAAGACTTCAGTTATAACTTAGCATTACACTTTAGTTCTAAAATAGAACTAGACTTGAGACTTTAGTTACAACTCGACTCTTTACAAGGCAATTTGAAATTCTCTTCATGGTGGATAATGTTACACATGCCAACGCACTAGATCAATACATTTATATCATTTGCAATATTAGGAATATCGTTTGTTTCTAGCTCATAGGAATTTTATATTCAACCTAACTTTTGCTAGATGCCTTGACTTTTTCTCATGGTTCACAAGGTTTGACTAGGCTCACAGAGGTTGTATGTTCCCCCTGACTTTTGCACTAGTTTGTCTATGCTCACAGTGGTTGCATGTTCCCCCTTGCACTAGACTATCTTTGCTCACAGAGGTTGTACCTTCCCCTTGAATTTTTCATTAGAGTCACATAGCATCTCGTTCATCTTGACTTTTGGTTTGACTCACAGAGGTTGTACATTCCCCCTGGATTTTGTCAATACCTCACAAGACGGGTTGATTCTCCAAATCTCCCTGGCTAGCCTCAGGGTGGCCCATATGGGCTCTCATTGGAGAATGATTGTCAATTCTTCCAAATTTAACATCAATTTCCATGGTTAACCTGTATAATCCTCTGCTTCAAAGATGCATTACCATCTCGTCCTTCCATGCAAAGAAATTGTACGGTGTAAGAATCAATTATTTTGGAAATTCCATTTTACCGTTGTCTTCAATCTTCGGTACCCGCAAAAAGAGCCAGGTGTTGCTTTTTCCTAGAAATATGTTGTCTCTAATATCTTGTAAATTTGGATGAACCTGCACAGATAAGATCTATCTAGCAAAGGACATACACAGTTTACATAAGAAATGAGAAAAGACGGAAACGAGAGAGAGAGAATAAACAATTGTATTAATTGAATGAAATGAATGATAAATTACACATGATATACTGTGTATAACTCAACTAATGCACACTGGAAGAGAATCCAATGCACCATAGTGGTGGTCTAGAGTGATCTGGACACACATCGTAAGTTATGGGAGTAAAATGCCACCTAGTCTAAGTTAACTAGCCTCTCAGCCTTTAGTTAACTGACTAAAACAGGGTGAAGTGGGGGTAATGCACTAGTCTAGTGATAATCCCAAGGACAATGCGAATTAGCAATGATGATCCCAATGATTCATGGTGATGGAACCAATGTGGCATTAAGACTCCACTCAATTGATCCAATTGAAGTGTGAACTGAAGAGAATATGCTCCTAGAATGTAGGAAAAGGAATATTCTCCCTAAACTATAGAAGACTGAATAATGGCTAATAAACATAGGGAAAACCTTAGGAAAAATAAATCCTAGGTGTGTGTGAAGTATCTCCAACACTTCTTTGATCCTAAAAGAATAGAATTGACATGTTAATTATGTTAGAGAAAGAAAGGTAGAAAGCCAAATAAATATTTGCATCTCATTAGCAAATTGTGAAAATATGGTTTGATAAACACAAGGCTAGTGACAAAAATTTTGATACGAGTGATCTAGTCCTGAAATGGGATAGAGTCAACGAGCCTAAATGAAATCATGCGAAGTTTTAGCACTTATGGCTTGGTCCCTACCATATTGTAGAAAAAATAGGAGCCAAAATATACAAGTTACAAAGCTTGGAAGGTGAACTTAATTCCCTTCCTCTTAATGTCCAAATTCTAAAGTGGTACTTCACTTGATTGTTTCCTCAATAAATTAGTTGTATAGTACTTTTTTTGTCTTTTACATTTATGAATTTGATGTGCTTTTGATTGTTTGTTTTGGTTTTGGGTTCTCTGTGTGAATTTGATTTTGCATAGTTACATTTACCTTTGCTTAAGTTAACATGTTTTGATTTTTTGTCATTTTCCCTGACCTATTTTGGATGTGTTGAGTTTTAACATCTGGTGAAATAAGGAACATATTTCTTGGTTGCACACATTATGTTTTATTATACATAAATTAAAGTGAGTCAGCAATGAACTAAATAAGGAGTAAATGAATGTTTATGATTTCTTTTATGTGCAACTTTGAAAAATATCCAATTCCTTTATTGGTGGAGAGACTAACTATTGCCAATCATGAGTGGTTAAATAAGTCATAATCTTTATAGAGATTACCTAAATGATGGGGAAAATTTAATGGATGTATTTCTTCTTTTGAAAGGCTAAGCCTCATGCCTAAGTACTTAATTCATGTCTTCACTAATAGATATCATCCTCAAAAGATCAAAGGTTCTTTCACCATATTCTCACCATGAAATAAAGAATGGAAATGATGGTATATTTTACAAAAAAAAAAATCAAGGAAGAGGATCATTTCAAGGTGAAACATATTGTTGAACGAGGGAATGCAGATATATCCACTAGGGCTATGGACTCTCGTTGGCAACGAAGCAATGTTTGTGACTTTGGGGTGACTCCACTAGGGATATGGACACTTGTTGGTAGAGCAACACTATTAGAGTGATAGAGTCACTTAGAGATATCTAAATCCTCCTCAATTGAAGTATCATTTATGTCAATTGCTTTCTCGAAGTTGAAAATCATTAATCAAAAGGACCTATGATTATGTTTGGATAAACAGTTGAGTCTTCATTACAGGGCCAAGATTCATTTATGAGTTAAATATAAGAGGATCTATGAGAACTCTTCTTCCAAGTTATTTTCTAGCTTTCCCTCCACTTGAAATTGATTTGTTTTGTTCGAAGATGTGTATGCAAATATTTTGGGTACATCCAATGAATTTTTATTTGTTTAGTCCACAACACACCCTAAAATATTTGCAAATTTTTGGATACCAATTTTCTTTAAGTTATTGCTTAGCTTGAAAATGAATTTGGTGTTTCTTAGTTTTGATTGATTTTCATATCAATAAGTCATTTTGTATTCATCCCCTTCTCCCATGAAACCCAAAAAAATCCTAAGTATTTTGACTTTATTTAACTATTTCTCTACTAGACATTGACAAGTTTCAAAACCTTCATCGATAACCAAAAGTCACTTTTGACACCAATGGGAAAGTAAAAATTTGCGCCAATGACAAAGTGGAAAAGGGCACTAATCATTGTTCAAATGTGAAACTTTGTGTCAATAAAAAATTTTAAAGGGTAGTGATTGAAAAGTCTTGATGTGCATCGATATAAAGTTTTAAAACCTAACGATCATTAAAGTTGAAAATCTCACCGACAAGCATTCATCAGCGTTGACAACCCACTTTGGGAAGAACAAAAAGTTTTTGTCTCAGTGACTAAAAATGAAAAACATGGCCAATAATGTTTATCACTACGGTATTAAACTTCCATCCTCCATAGTTACTAGACGCCATCAATGACCCAAACTTACACCCTCCATAGTTTATAGACTCCATCAATGACCCAAATTTACACAAATTTTGAGAATGCATACAATTGATAACCCAAAAAACTTTAGGTAGAAGACATGTGTTGAGGGGTCTAAATTCCCTTTATCTCAACACTAGGAACCATGCCCAGAGACAAGACCCAATTAGACTCTTCTCTATTTAAAGTAGTGTGATTCTCCAGATTAATAGTTCGACAAGTTTCGATGGGCTTTAAATGTTGTTTTGGAAAGTTTCATTTCTAACTTTGTATCTCTTTTTTGCAATTTTGTTCTTTAATATTCAAACATGCTAGAAATATAAATAACTTAGATGAGTAAATCTGAAGAAAAATAGGACCACGATAACCTCCAACCAACGGTATGTAAACAATACATGGGCCTAACTAATATCAGCAGTAATCTTATCATTATTCAAGTTAGTAGCATTGTTTAAGAAAGAAAGAAACAATTACATAAAAATCACATGTAAAGACAAATAAACCAGAATTAATTTTTCATATTGTTTGCATGTAATACGTTAAAACACCATCAAATATGAACCAACATTCATTTAGCAACCATAATCATTCAATATAACTTAACATAATCATAATCTTACTAAAATGCATGTGGCTTATAACTGTTTGTAGAACAATCCACAGATCGAATTTTATCCACAAGCTTGGTAGAAATTTGTCTTCGACTCTATATAAGCTTCAATATTAAACTTCAAAAATAATTCCTTGTCTAACTCTCGAGTTCTTACAAAAACCATCAACCCTTTAAAATGAGTTCGATGTCCTTATTTATAAAAAAATAAACATACTAAAAATAGCTTAAAAGTTCACTTAAAGTAAAGACAAGAATTAGTAGAGTGGGCTCATCCACGTGTAAGCTCCTAGTATACTTCATGTCATCTCAACGAGTTTTCTTGATCGTATTCAGACCATTGGGAGAAAAGATCTTCGCATGTATGGAGGTATGTAAATTGATGATGTTCCATTGGTTCGCTAAGCTCATATTTCATCTCCATTACTTGATGTTTGAACTGATTCATTTCGGCACTCAAGTACTGCAATACCACCAATGCTCCAATTGGGCCATCAGTGAACCTTCTCACTTGTCCCTTTTCCAAAGTTTAATTTCAAGAACATTGGCTTCAAACTCATGATCATATTCCTCAATTTGCTTGACTATGTCAATGAGCTCCACGATGTCTTCAGGCATACTAAATTCATGGAGTCGAATATCTTTCATCCTATGGTTTATCTTTTCCCAATTGTTGAGACATTCCTCCCATCTGTTATGCATCATTTGTTGTGGTTCTACCACTAGTTGTGTCCAATACTCAATTTCCTTTTATAATCTTTCTAAGTTTCCTTCCATAAGCATCCTGATGCCATGCTCCTCTTCACCCCATCCCTTCTGGATTTCTCTGATATATTTTATCCATGCCAAATATTTGTGTGATTTTTTGAACCACCTCATCATATATTTGTGGGATATCATCCCCAACAAGGTCTCCTCCTGATAGCTTATAATTTGAGCCATAAATATGTCCCTATCTAATTTAAATCGATTGTATCCTTCTCGAAACTCAGCTCTCGTGAAAGTAATCGCATGTGAGGTACCTTGATAGTATTCGACCTGGTGTCTAATATGAACCAACTCTATCCTCGTGGAATATTCCTCCTACTCATATTATTTTGCTTTGTCAATGGTGGCACTAGATATGGCCATTCTAGTCCCTAGTAATTCCCTCACTTTGGATTTTCTGACATCAAGTAGGGTTTCTTCTGTATTAATCATCACAACACTATCCAAAGTGAGCCTCATTTTATTTTTAGTCCTTTTGACCACCACTTGTCTCTTTCTATCATATTCTATGGCCTAGACATCGGCCACTACATCCACAAGTTCTGGAATTTGTTGATCACCCCATGATATAGCATTGCCTAGACTACCTAGAGTGTGAAAATGCTCAAGGGGTTGTACTTTTCCTTTGTCTATTGTTTTCATCTGGTTCGTAGCATTCTCTAAGTCTCCACTTGTTACCTGCTCTTGATTTAGGGTTGTAGAAGGCTGCTACGTACTACCTCCTATATTTTCAAGTATCTTTTTTGTTTGCTCGATGTCAGGGGTTCTTTTGCTAACCTCTTATGTTGTTGTTGTTGAGGGTGATGTCATACCCTTGGGTGAAGAAGGAGTTAGAGGTTCTGTAGTAATTTTTTTAGTCTCTTTTTCAACCCTTTTCTCTTCATGTTCCTTTCTTATGAGTGTGTCATCTCCCGATTATTCCCCGACATTAGGATTTCCCTCATCCTCTTCTTTATCCGGGGTATTTTCTTTTGGATTTGAACTTTCACTGTTATTGTCATCTTTTTCTCCTTGAGTCTCTCTCAACTCTTTTTCATGCCTTTTCTCATCCTCATCATTTCTTCCCTTCGAGATGACATCTCCCAGGACATGTTCTTCGGGTCTATCCTCTTGATTGTCTTCCCATGTTCTTTGTAGTTGTAGTCCTTGTTCTAGGAGAGGGATGGTGTTCTCGACTATATTTTGGATTGTTGCTACATACATAAGTCATGGTCCTTGTGATGGATGGTTATCTTGTGTTGTTGTAGCAACCTCATTGATAATAAGGACTGTTAAGGTTTCTACATCCTTGTTGTTGTCATCATAAATTGTAATTAGATCAATAATCATTGGTGCCAATATGATTATGTTTGGGGTCTATGTCAAAGATTCAATTGTTCATCTCAGCACTGATTTCCCTACCTATACATGTCCCACATTTGGTTGATCATTATTTTCCCCATGTGAATTTTCTATTGGTGATGTATGTTCTCCTTCTCCTATATGCACCACTATTGGGGTTATTATTGGTTCCCCTAATGCTTGGATAGTAGGGTTATGTCCATGCTCACAAAATTTACTCTCAGCCTTTGCTAAGAGCCTTTGTGCTTCATCTCTTCTTGTTGCATGCTTTGCATATTCATTCCATTCCTACATAGCTTCCCATGTTGTTTGTTCCAACCATTCTATTTTATCATCTCTTGGAATGGATAGGAATTGGGTTAGGTCTGGTTTTTCTTTCCTTTGTAGAACCTCTTGCCAATATTAAAAAATTTCGGTGAAGATCTCATCTTCAAAATTGTCATGAGAATATGGCTAATGAGACACCACTTGACTAGAATGTTGGCTACTAAGTTCTTAGGGTTATGTTTCATGTATATTCCTGTATAAAACATGTACTCTACTTGGTTTTGAGCTTCTAGCCTAGCTTGTGTGGTGTCCTTCACAAAGTGGTAACCAACATAGAAATTGTTATCACTCCAGGAGTCCTTCCGTGACTGTAAAGGAAATGAGCCTCGTAACTTAACTAATCTGTGAATGATGTATAATATTGGATCAAGTTGGAGAACTTAATCAAGCCTCACTCCCTCAAAACATGCATAGACACCCTCAAATGGACAAGGCTTTCAACCACTATGTTCAGAACGTTTATAAAAGGTGGATATGTGGAGAATTACTTACTATACCAGCAAAAGCATATAATAAAACATATACGAATGGATAATTATAATAGGTAAAGAATACTTGCAATTATAACTCATCAATGCAATGATAAGATGACAATTATCAAGCATTATACAAACATGAACAACATGAACAGAATATTCAAGCGCAAGTATAGAACAGGTAAGAAGATGAAAGTCTTAACAATAATGGCAAAAGAATCTTGTATTATTGATGTGCAATGAGAAGTCGGATATTACAAGCATGGAAAGTCTCCAAAGTCGAACCTATTTACCTCTTTCATCTATGAGATTAAATAATCTTTACAAATAAGTTTCAAGATCCTCAAAATATGGATCTGCTAACCTTTTTTCCTATCTCAAATTCGAAATTGTGAGGTGGATGGAAAAGATAGAAATTTCTGGAAATATGTTGCTCCAAGATTCACCTATATCCTCCAAATCCAAATAGATATTGGGAAACTTATAGATTTTATTTAATATTATCCCGTTCTTATGAAATACCTCCTTTAGTTTCTAAAAATACTCTTCCAACTCATGAGAATCTGTCCTCAAAGAAAGTGACTAAAACAGGAAAAACAAAGTATTTAATTTCTGGAAATATGGTGCCCAAAGATTGACCTATAGTTCACAAATCAAAATATATCTTTGGAAACTGAGAGAGGTTATTTCATATCAGCCCTTTATTATGAAATAACTCTTTTATTTTCTAAAAATACTCTTCTAGCTGATCCAAATCTATCTCCCAAGAAGGTGACTAAAACAGGAAAATCCAGATTTCCAAATCTAGTCATATTCCTACATTTTAGGATTTGATCCGTAGAATGTTTATATTGATCAAATGAATTGCCACCTACACTCATGGATGATATTTGATCATATATTTGAGTAATAGTCATCATCTTCTCCTAAATACACTCTTGCCAAGTCGAATTTTGACCTTTTGACCAAAATTATGCATTCTAGAAAAAATTTGCACTTTCAGTGGCTTAGAGTCAAAATTTGTGGAGAGTAAGCCATTGAAAGCTAATGGTTTCGATGGCTAAGGATACCTTTAAATTTATCCATTAGCCACCAAAAGATAATTTTTATATTTTCTTACATTTTGAGTACAGAATCATTTATTCTTTGAAGAGACAAGACCATACCCTTTCCTTTTTCTCAAAAATTATTTATGTAGCTTTCTCATAATGACCATCCTATCACCTAATGACCATAAATTTGTAAAATGTATTTTAGGAGATAACATTTGGCTCCTATTGGGGATGAAATCCTCCCTGTGAGGTTTCAAGAACCACGTAGTTCCATCTGCCTTGTCCATTAGGCTATGGAGTCAATAGTCAACCATTCTCTGAACTTTCAAAACTTGTAGTTCCATTGGGCATGGAGTCATTTGGCTTGTGCAACTGATCTCTTCAAAACCCGCAGCCTGTTCTACTTATTTAAAAAACCACCAACTGAAAATAATCAACCTACTCGTATGGGGATCTTATTCTTCTACCTAATCCTACTCTAACCAACTGTACTGCTCCTTATCAAGTGAACTCATGCTTCCAATGAAGCCATGTAGGAAATTGATTTACTGCCATCATGCTTGATCTTGACCCTAAAAATAAAGGAATGCATAGCCAATAGAAATGTGGTTGAAATAGATGATAAAACCAGCTTTCATCTAACAAGAATATTTTGATATTTATGTTGCTAATGGACTCCAAATAATTGGGAATAGGATCATCAAAACCATAAAGGAATACCTCTTCTTGTTGTTGTTCCAACTGAAAGAAATGATATTGGTATTTTCCTTTACTGATGTCAATGTTGAATGTGGATTGCTCAACCTTTAACGGGAAAACATGCATGATGAACTGTTGATCTAAACTCTTCTTCTCCCCTTCACCATATCCCTGTGATCCGAATTCATCACTATGAAGTGTTGGCTTATTACAACTGACAGTTTTTAAGAGAGAAGAAGAGATATGTTCTTCATTTTCTACATCACTGTCTTGATAATGATCAAATGAAAACTGAGTCTGAAAATATGTATCATGAAAAAAAAATTGATCACCTTCTTCAACAATGATATCTTTAGAGGATATATCAAAATGAAAAGGATTTTCTTTGCATTTTGGATCATCAGATTCACAACTTTCATCAAAGACAACATGCATATATGGTTTATCATTTCTTTGGTGAAAAGTAGAACTAGATGAGATTTTATTAGTCAACGAATCTTTAAAATCCTCTTCATCATCACTATATTTATCAAATACTGAAAAATCAGAGTCAAATTCTAATGGCGAAGATGAAGATTTCTTCGTTGAAAAAACAGCAATCTGATCTAAACTTTTATTCTCATCATCTTCCTTCTCATGTCTGCTACAATTTCCCTTTGTCTGCAAATCCGGAAGGTGAGGACTGCTCTTAGTATTTGTTGTAGACTCAAATCTATCATATGTTGATATAAAAATATGCTCATCATCTTCCAATTTTTCAAAGGGGACAATCTGATCTTTATGACAGCCTAATACATTAGATGCATTTGGTACAATGTTAAAAGCATCTATATGATGGTTAACATCCTGAAGATCATGAATATCTCGGTCATAATGAAAGATGTTCCCAACTGCAGTAAAATATTCATAGCTATCATTAACCATAGTGTGCATACATCTCTAATCATCTCTTTGCTCAGCATATTTACTCTTCTCATCTAACATTGAAATGTAAGGTACATAAGGAAAAATATAATCCTCTTGTTGTTCCAATTCTGTTTCACACTCATTAGCTTCCTGCTCGAAATTTGAATCATATTGACATTCTGCTTGCTGTTGTATATGTAGATTTTCAAAGACAGCCTGCTCTCTGATGCTCCTAGAAGCACGGATGTTTTCCTCCACCTCTAGAGCATTTTTAAACAAGTTTCTTAAGGATGAAGACTTCCTTTCTAGTAGAAGAAGGGAAAGTTCTGAATGCAATCCCATAACATAATATATCATGGAAGTTGTCTCTGTAGGTTGGATCTCGAAAGGCATATCATGGTAGATGTTGTAAAATCTTTGGATGAAGACATGCAAATCTTCACCCTTCTCTATCTTCAAAACAGAAAAATCAGCAATGTATGAATCTAAGGATTTACTCTTACCCAAATGTTTCGAAAAATATTTAGAGAACTCGATCCAAGAACCAATGGAGTTAGCTCTTAGACCCTTAAACCATATGGAAGCATCTCTGATCAAAGATTTAGAGAAAAATCTCATGATCGCGTTTTCATGAACAATCTCGAACCGATCAATAAAATCCTCAAAGGATTCCAAGTGCCTCTCAGCTGAAATTTGGTTCTCTCCAGAAAACTGAGGAAGATATTCAAAGCAGTCAAGAGGGTAAGGATGAAGGAAATAGGGCAGCCTCAAAGGCTTGAACATCTTCATCCTGATTTTAATTTGAAAGGCAATGGGCTGATCATGAAATTTAACAGGTTGATGACAAGGTTTTGCAGTAATTCCAAGAGGTGATGAGATCTCAGAGGGTTTGGAATCAATTTCAACATCCAAAAAATTAGAAGGGTTATTGGATTCAAGAGGAAATGGAATGCATAATTCATCTTTATAAATAGGCTGAGGTAAAGCTATTGAATCTACTTCTGCAATACAAGCAGGCTGCAAGCTTTCCTCTTTTAAGGTTGGATATACATAGGAAGAATGATGATTTTCTGAATATACAAAATAGAAAATGATTCTATTTACATGCGAAGGGAACAACATGAAAGAGTTGATAAAGAAATACAACAGTTCATGAAGCAGACTAATGAACTGATACCTGGTTTTGAAATTTAGCCTCTTCATCTTCTGTCAACCGAATTCTCCCCAGTGGAATCTTTAATTGTGGAGTCGCCAGGAAGATGATACAGTCAATTATGTGTCCTCCTTTTGTCTGCCATCAAAATTTTGATCTATGTCGTTCTTACCAGGGAAACTAGTTTCACTTATGTTCCCCAGCAAGGGAGCTAATTTGTTATCACTCCAGGAGTCCTTCCCTGACTGTAAAGGAAATGAGCTTGGTAACTTAACTAATACCTGAATGATGTATAATATTGGATCAATTTGGAGAACTTAATCAAATCTCACTCCCTCAAAACAGGCATCAAATGGACAAGGATTTCAACCATTGTGTTCATAAATTTTATAAAAGGTGGATATGTGGAGAATTACTTATTATACCAGCAGAAACATATAATAAAACATATACGAATGGCTAATTATAATAGGTAAAGAATACTTGCAATTCTAACTCATCAATGCAATGATAATATGATAGTTATCAGGCATTATACAAAGATGAACAACATGAACATAATATTCAAGCACAAGTATAGAACAGGTAAGAAGATGAAAGTCTGAACAATAATGGCAAAAGAAGCTTGTATTATTGATGTGAAATGAGAAGTCTGAGATTACAAGCATGGAAAGTCTCCAAAGTAGAACCTCTTTGCCTCTTTCATATATGAGCTTAAATAATCTTTACAAATAAGTTTCAAGATCCTCAAAATATGGATCTGATAACCTCTTTTCCTATCTCAAATTCGAAATTTTGAGGTGGCTGGAAAAGATAGAAATTTCTGGAAATATTTTGCTCCAAGATTCACCTATATCCTCCAAATACAAATATATATTGGGAAATTGAGAGAGGTTATTTAAGATCAGCCCGTTCTTATGAAACACCTCCTTTATTTTCTAAAAATACTCTTCCAGTTGATCATAATCTGTCTCCCAAGAAGGTGACTAAAACAGGAAAATCCAGATTTCCAAATCTAGTCATATTCCTACATTTTAGGATTTGATACCTAGAATGTTTTTATTGATCAAATGAAGTGCCACCTGCACTCATGGATGATATTTGATCATATATTTGAGTAATAGTCATCATCTTCTCCTAAATACACTCTTTCCAAGTTGAATTTTGACCTTTTGACCAAAATTATGCATTCTGAAAAATTTATGCACTTTCGGTGGCTTAGAGCCAAAATTTGTGGAGAGTAAGCCACCGAAAGCTAATGGTTTTGGTTGCTAAGGATACCTTGAAAGTTATCCATTAGCCACCGAAAGATAATTTTTATATTTTCTTACATTTTGAGTACAAAATCATTTATTCTTTGAAGAGACAAGACCATACCCTTTCCTTTTTCTCAAAAAATATTTATGTAGCTTTCTCATAATGACCATCATATCACCTAATGGCCATAAATTTGTAAAATTTATTTTAGGAGATAACAGAAACCATATGGAATAAAGGATTTTTTCTTATCCTTTACTAAAGAAGCATCAAAACCTAGCAAAATGGTCTGGTAACAAATTTCCCCCAGGACCAGTTTGTCCAATACATAAGCCGGAAATAGGTGTGGGGCCCCGGTGGCTCCAAAAATCATGTGGTACATACTCTTTTACTCTAACTACCAATTTCCTATCCTGGTAATGACTCTTTATCCTGCATCTGAAATCCTTGGGCAGCTTTGCTTAAAAATTAGTGAGTACATTCTAGACATGAATTCATCACAGATTGCAGCGTAGGACTTCTTATACCTGTTCTCCTACGGGATACTAAAATAAATGTGGACTGGTAACTCTGAAACATGCCAACTCATTCCTAACCCTAGAAACACGTTCCTAGCACATATTTCATCTAGTAGATAGGATTCCATGAAAAAGGAAGGGACCTCTCCTTCTTTTGGTTTATGTGCCTCCTCCACCCAAGTGATCAATTGTTTAGAAATCTCCCCATTTGAAAACACTTTTGGATATAGCTATTGTATATGGAAGGGGAATATATTTTTCTCCATATAACCGACATATCGGAGCCATCAAGAACATGTAGGGCTCCTTGAGGTTCACAGTGTTGTACCACCATGAGGCTTTGTTCACGAATTGCTTATCCCCTTTCCACTAAGATGCAAGCAGTTGGATAGTGTTATGGAATTCATAGAATTTGACCACAAAGTCGGTGTTAATCCTAACTTCGGAATCCTTGAGTTTGTAATATTTGTTTATCTCTACTGGTAGGAAAACTCCAAGACACTCCCCATCCACATTGTTTATTAAGCATTTGCCAGCATTGGTGTGGTTAATTACCCACTCTAAGGTTTCTACACAAGGAATAACTGAGGTCATGGATGTCTCCATGTACATCGATGACATTTTAATGTTTTGAAAGACATGGTCATCCAATACCCTTATTTTTGGATCATTGTGAGGCGTAAACTCAGGGAATTCATCATGATGGATTTTATTATATAAATCGAGTCAAGTCGGCAGAAGTACCTTCGATGTCGTGCCTCGGGTTATGTTCCTATAGAGCGGTGGTGTAGCTGTAGGTTTCTTTTGCGACATTTTGATCATTGGCTCTACCTTGGGAAAGAATTTCAATTCTTTAGCAGCAGGACTTAAAGCTTCTCCCATCTGTAGTGATTGACGGGTTGTTGGTCGTCGAGGAGGTATTTTCCCTGGACAAGATAGCATTATTAAACTTTTCATCGATCGAACTAAAAATTTACCAAAAATTAAAACCATACTTGAGCAAAACTGGAATTTCAGGGTTTCATCACTTACTCGTCTTGAAACAAAAAGTAAACTTGACAATAGTTTAGTCTACAACAGGCGCAACACTTGGTTATACAAGTGCTCTTGCAACAAGAAAATGTGTAATTCTCTATGGAAATAATGATAATACAAATGAGCCAAACCGGCTTCAAATAACTCACTTCTACCAGTCCCGTCCAAATTCACCATGGTCACATACAGCAGAATCCTTGTGGAACCTTGGAAAATAAATTTGTCATCTATGCCATGCTCTGGAGTTAATTTACTACCTAAATTGGTAATGCAAAAGGAATGTTAAATTAGTCTATCAAAAAATTTGAATAGTAAGGGGTTGGAACAAAAATTACTGCTAAGATTGGGAATCGAGGATGTGCTCTCATCGATGGTCAGAGAGACTTCTATCAACATTTAATCGACGATCCCGACAAGGATGAGTGTCAAAAGTTATACCTGTGTGATTTTTGTGGTAAGTTTTTTTGAAAAAATGACGTGGAATGTGAAATGTGTGGCGAAATATTTGAGGCTTTCCTCAGTCGATGTGGCATATACGGATAGGTCGAAGTCATGGAAAAATGCACGCCAAGGAGGGTTATTTTTCCTTAAAACACAAGCTACTTGAAAATTTTCCATTGTATGTTATGGAAAATCCATATTAAGCATGGGGGTCAAACAAAAGAAATATGGACAGCCCAAATTGCATCTAATTCTACTGTAATCAATTGTCAATAGATGTGTCAAGGTGTAGAAGAGGTTGGTCTTGGTTCACCGACGTCGACGAAATTTCGGCCATCGGCGAGTTGAATGTTTACGAGGTCTAACATGATTGTGTACGTTTCTTGTTGATGACCGATGTGACATCAATGTCGACGAGCTCATTACCCTGTTTACTTAACTCCACCCCTTCTACCATAAGAATTCCTTGTCCCTCGATGAACTCGTGGAACATTGGTGATGACATGGAGACTAACATAGCATCATGATGAGGCTTAGCTGGCATGGTGGGATAGTGTGGTATGAAAATCCACATGGAAACTGACATGTTGACGTGGTGTAGTGAATGTTGACGTGGCTTACCTCGTGCGGGAATTGGGTTAAATTAAATGATGGCATAGGGGAAGACCCAAGGTTCAACGCTACAACAGTGCACCAACAAAACCCTAACTACCGGCCCTTTCGGCAACACCTGAGAAGCAAATGAAGTCTCACTCGAGGTAGACGCAGGGGTGGTTGCAAGACTCAGGTGTCTACAACCTTATCTAGGACACAAATATGTGATTATATCACTTACGGAGCACTTAGAATCGATCATTCATCAATATTCAACCCTTATTATACTTCGCAGGTAGCACAGAGCATCGCAGCATTCACTTAGATCTAAGGTATTTCAGCACTTAGTAATAATAAAGCAGATCATATCCAGTAGATCAACACTAAGCATCTTCATACATGTCAAATCTAACATTCACACATATCTAAGAAACGCAAGGCATACGTGGATCTATCTAAATACATCAAAGCACTTAGCAAAAGCAGAGATAAGAACATTGAGTCAAAGCACAAAGAATAACACACAGATTTACGTGGTTCACCCCCACTCTGGGGCTACATCCACCAACTCTTCTTCTTTATTATCGTTGGCCAATCAGTTACAGCACAGAGCCTTAGAAACCTTTACGTCGCATAGGACAGAAGATTTGTGCAGCTCTCTAGATCCTTCTTCCTTGCCTTTCATCACAAATCCTTCTATATCTTCACACAGGGACTTGCACTAAGCTCTACAATTCTATACAGAATGCACAAAACTCTCGATCACACAGATCCCTTCTTGGCACTTAGCCTACATCACATAGATACAATACTCTACTCTATTACTTTTTTTATTATATTTTCCTATCTTCTATTTATACATACAAAATGGGCCTAAGTGTGGGTAGACCCACGAGCAGACATCCCTTTCCCATTACATATTCCCAAAACCCAAAAAGGGACCCAAAAGTGGGCCAAGATTCTATAATCTCCACTTCGTCTGGCACTCCATCTTCAACAGGTTGTCGAAGTCCCAAAAATAGTCAAATATGACCAAGTGCTCCCAAAACTTGGTCAAGGCCAACAGGCCCCCAACACTCACTTGTGACTCGTCCCAAGTCACTCTGGTCTGAGAAATTCTTCTTTGAATGCCTTGATCTTGGCTCGAGATGCTTCGACCTACTATAGTGCTACTACCTCTTGCTCACTGAACTTCTATATGAGTGCATCATTGACTGGTCCTTCTAGGCTTTGTTCTGTTGCACTCACAACATGTTCAAGTTCTACTCCTTGGTTTTCAACTTCAGTGAATAGTTGGCATGCCTTCTCTTGCGCTGGTTGAATTCGTTGAGAGACTTCCATCACTTTACTCTGAATCATGTGGATCTATTGATGGGCCGTGCGTTTCTCTGGAAACCTCTTCATTCTTTCGACTGGTGACAAGGCCTTTAGTTGCGCTTGTAACGTATTGGCATGTTGCTTTGCTTCTTGGAGTTGTGAATCCAATGCCTGCAATTCTGGATTCTCCATGAGGTTCTCATAAGTTTGAGTGCTCCTGGAAGTCAGTTGCTTGCATTCCAAAGTAAGGGCTTTCAATCTGCCAACTACGCTGCAGGCAGTTGCCTCTCTTAGGTCTCTTATATCTTGATGGGTCTCGGGCATAGTACAAAGTTCCAAGTCTGTGATGCGTTGTTGAAGCTGTTGGATCACTCCTTCCAGTTGTGCCACCTGTTGTGGAACCCGTTCTTATGTCTGGACTTCAATGACTGTCACAGAGCAAAGTGCTATGTTGACCAATTCCTTTACTTCTAGCTACTCTGCGATCAACTGCTCCTTGCTCTGTTGTAGCTCTTCTTTCTCTTTGTTTCACTGTACTTGAAGAGCAAGTTTTTCTCGCTCGACAGCACTGCACTGCTCGACTAGTACTCCTTGTACCTGTGTCAAAGCCTAGGTGGCTTGCGCTGTGTCTTCTTGAGCTCGTCGAAGGAAAGATTCGACCATATCAACAATCCGGTGGAGTTGAGTTGGCTCATCTCCCGGTTCTATTATTCCTACTGTTAGAGGCGCAGTGGAGATTGCACGGCTAGACTGGAGTGCCTGTTGCACTCCTTGGAGTTCAATCTCGATACGATTATACATTTGCTCCTACTTCTCTAGTATTTCCTGTGAAGCATCGTTCATAGTTGCAGTGATGAAATTAAGATCATCCAATGTGAGGGTAGTCTGCATATTGGTTACAGGGGTTCTAGGTTTCTTCCAGGAGGAAGATTTCGGAAGCGAAACCTTCCTTTTCTTCGATGAGTCCTCTTCGTCCCTAGGCGGTGGTACTTCGCCTTTTTGTTGTTCAATTTCTGTGCCTTCTATCTCTTCGCCTGATCTAAAAATATGACGAAGACTTGATGAACTTGATTAAATTAAATTGCAAGTTAAATGTTATGTGTTTTAATGCAACCGGATCAATTTGCAACACATAATTAAAGATGACTTATGTAGAAATAAGCATAGACAGCATCAGAAATGATTGAACATAAGACATAAACACAGCAACTTGATAAAGGAGGTCACCCCACTCTGGGCTACATCTCCTGGTCCAGCCTCCAAATGGATCCTTTATATTAAATTGCTCAAAGTGCTTAAAAATAAGTCTTACAGTGCTCAAATCAACAAAATGACTGCTCCAATGGCTCCACAGCATGCCAAAACCCCTGTCTAGGCTCTGACGGCACCTGAAACAGTCGAAAAATGAAGAAGATAGCCTCCTCTGAAGTCTCCCTCCTTCTTTGCTGCCTCTGGTTCTACAATCTGTACATGTACCTGGAACACACTCCCAACGCGCATATAAACTCAGCACTGAGCGGTTCCCGAAAACGGTCCAAA
>ML777605.1:138477-163183 GCA_009831015.1 Picea engelmannii | reverse complement strand
TATATGTTACATGGTATGTTTTATATATGGTTTGAATATTATATTATGGGTCGGGGCTAAGCCCCGACCCCCCCCCTTTCCATACAATACAACACGCAAATATAAAAGTATATCCGCCCGCTCATATAACAAGGAACAAGCTCAGGCATGTTGGCTAGCGCGTATATGTTAAGTCTTTACCATGGGGCGAGGTCCCGGGGTCAAACCCCGCGGACTCCCAATATCTTTTACAAAGCCAAATTAAACATAAATGAAGTGACACGTGTCAGCTTATGATTGGACAACGAATAACCAACCAATGTGCACCACGTCACCCCTCTGCCATGTCAGCATCATGATACGGCCCTCCACGTGGCCGTACGGACTGTACGGACAGGTACAGTCAGCACCAATTTTGACCTGTTTGACTTGACGATAAAATCGCGATATCTCCTCCATACGGACTCCATTCGCGAAAATAAATATACCGCCAGAATCAGGAAAACGAGACGGACACAATGGTACTGGTTTCGTCTCAATCCGAGCACTTTGAAATTTGAGCAAATTTTGATCCCCTGATCATCGCCATCATCCCCTTCATCTAGTGTGATAGAGGCAGTCCTTACAGATGCATTGTCTACATCATGAACCTCTTCAGGCTTCTTCATCTTGCTTGGTACTGGTGTATCCATCACAGTTTATGGGCTATCAATATCAGACAGTTCCGCGGGGTTCGCTGGAATGAGAATGTCTGTCGACCAGTCCTTGGTGATCTCTTCGATGTCTTCCTCGGTCAACTTGTAATATGACTGCAACTGTTGCTTGTGCTCGTCAGCACGTGTTGTTATATAAATGAAGTGGCGGTCCACGCTGAACTTCATTAGGGGTTGAAACCTATGGAGGGTATTCAGGGTCATCCGAGGCTCGAACTGGATGGCTTGCTTCAATTGGTTGTAGTAAGTATGGAAGACAGCATTGGATTTCCACTGCTTGTTCATATCATTAGAGTACCACAAGGTGTTGAACTTCGCAACCAAAGGTTCAAAGGGCTCTATGTCTGGGAAGGCCACACCTTCTGGCATCTCCCATGCAATGAAACCAATCAATATGAGAAGCCAGGTGAAGTGGAACTCATACCCTTTGTCTTGTGCTTCCCTGTAGTCCAATTCTAGTTGGTTTACAAGGTACTTCACCCAATTCATCTGTAGTCCTTCTGCGCACTTCCCTGTGAGATCAACTATGAATCTAGTCACTTGGGTGGGTCAGTTCTTGCGAACTAACTTGCCTGCGATCAACTGACATGCAAGGCGCACTGCACTGCTCTGGATAGAGGCTACCTTGTAACGTCATGTGCCCTTCTCAACATCGCCATAAGTTTCTTTGATTCTTTGCACTAATGCTCGGTCTAAGGTCTTTCTAGGGTAAAATTCATGTGGTTCATGGCCTTGCATGCTCATCCCTATGATCAGATTGATCAAGGTCGGATCCATAATGATACGGAAGTTCAACCATAACTATCCTTC
The DNA here is from genome assembly GCA_009831015.1 of Picea engelmannii. Classification (NCBI taxonomy): domain Eukaryota; kingdom Viridiplantae; phylum Streptophyta; class Pinopsida; order Pinales; family Pinaceae; genus Picea; species Picea engelmannii. The sequence continues at coordinate 161,681 of ML777605.1, read as the reverse complement.
GTGATAGCAGGACAGCAGTAACTTTACACATGCATTCACCTCCTTATGCCTGCCAAAGTGCGAGATCTTCATCACATTGAGCAGTGTGGACTGTGCGAGGTTCTAGGTCCATGACTGCGGGATAATATTTGAATTCTTTCCTTTGGTCATGGTTAAGTACTTATGTGGGGCTAACATGTTATAAGCTTTACGATCTCCAAGGTTGATTCACTAAACTTCAGTGTTGCGAGCTTATCCTGGTCGGAAAAAACTGCACGTATCCCCTTCGGGAGATACGTCGTGACCAAATCATAGTCAAAGTCTTTGGGCACACTGTCTCGGTTGATGATGTCGCTTAGAGGGGGCAGGTAGGTAGGTAGAATGCTCGGAATTAGCTTTCCATTCATGATATCGTCTCTATGTTTAGTACGCTTCTCATTGGCCTATCGTGATAGTCTGGCTTGAGAAGTGGACTAAGAGGTTGTCATTCCTCTCGTTTATGATGATTGAACACTTGTGGATACTCCTCTTTCCGACATGACTATCTCAGTCATTAAATCAAGCAGAACTTCTGTTACGGATTCTTCGACTGCGGTGAGCTCATCGAACATACGTGCTTGGGATAAATGATCGGGGTCACAATGATATTAGACACTGCACATGAATGAACAACAAGGGTGCGATGATCATTGTATACACTTTCTAGTCTGCAGGCTTCAAATTTTCAGATGGAAAAAGTTTTCTTTGGGCATGGCGCGACGAGATGTATACTCAATCTTAGCAACGGTTTTCTTTGCAATGGGTATGAGCCTCATTAAATCATGTTTTGTCCATTATGGCGTGGTCCAATGGTCTAGTGGTGAGCCATCAATGCTTTTCAATCCATTCAAAGTGGCATTCGAACGGATATATCGGCCTATAATGGCTATATTGCTTTGTCTCGGCGAAGTGGCCTATGTCGCTGGTCTGATATCTCGACGAAGTTCAAATTCTACAAGTTTTCTTTCTGCGAGGCTCCCTCTAGAATCTTTTGTAGCTTGTCAATCTTAGCTCTCTTTTTACTTAGCTTCCTATCCTTCTTTCTAGTAAGCTTTGTCTCGGTGATTCTCTTCCCATTCTGATTCTTATTTTCCTTGGACATAGGTACTTCGCACTGTTAAGATTCTCTCCTAAGACTCAGGGATAATACTTCTTCTATATCTAGGACAGATACTTCAATATTCTATGATTCGTTTAATGCTCTTGCAGCTTTGACATCTAGGCTTCCAGTGTCATATAGCTTCAATCTATTTTCCTATTCTTCAATCAACTACGCAATCCTTCTAGTCATGAAATCTTTTAACTCTTGTCTCTGTTGTTCTAAAACCTCTTCTTCTTCCTTCTTTCTAGCTTGATCTCTTTCAATCCAAGGTTTTCCAAGTAACATAGTAAACAGGGTGTTGTCCTCAATAAATTTGATAATCTCAAAATTTTCTCTAGTCGAAGTTCCATTGGTATTCATAGATATCTGAGTGAGCTTTCCACATAGGGTTATCAGTTTTCCTCTAAATAACCCTATTCCTCTTAATGAAGGGATCATAGAAGGCCTTCCTATAGCTTCCCAAGTTCTCTCTAGCATAATGTTCACTTGTGTTTCTTCATCAAGAACATAGTCAATGTCGAAGTCTCCTATTATTACATCGATACATTATTTTTCTTGAAAGAACTCTGATAGCCTAACATGTCAGTGATCATTCAAGGTGTCTTTCATCTGTTGCAATACCTTCTCTGATTCCTTCTGGGGTTCTACTATTTTTGGATCTGCCTTAGGGTTTTCTTCATTATGATTCATTCTTTCAAGCTTAGCAATCATTCTAGGGAAATCCAACACTTCATGGTCCAAAACTTTGCAACATAGGCAACTAGATATTTCACCAGGGCATTCCTTAGCAAGATGTCCCAGTCTTCTGCAACTGTAACAGAGGGTTAACCCTCTCTTTCATTTAAATGTTCCCCAACTTCTTCTGTATTGCGCACTAGGATCATGGTAGCTAGCCTACAAAAAATTCTTTCTAGGATCCTACATCCATTTGTTAGTCTAAGCATTCTTTCTATGCATAGGTATAACATATCTATCATTAGGCTTATCAAATTTATTCATATCAAACTTGATTTCATCTATTAATGCCCTAGTTTTTAAGCTAGGACAGAATCTATCAAACGTACCTAGATCCATGACCTAAAAACAAAAATTTCCACTTATCTTACTTCTACAGAGTACAAAACTTCCAGATCTAAAAAAATTTAACTATTCTTACCTTTATTAGAGCATTAAGCTTACAGATCTTACATCTTTTATGCATATCTAACCTCTTTTCTTCAGAAACTTCCACTTTTTCCTTTCTTAGAGCACGAAACGTTCAGATCTTGCTTCTTTTATTCAAATCTGGCCTTCTTTCTTTAGCACAGAGCTTTTCAAATCAAGTGGAATACTGCGCACTAGGGCATAGATCCACGCATAGAGCTTCCATAGTTTCAGGATGAATATTTGCACAAATCTTCTTCTTCCTCAGTTCCCAGCAATCACAGTTTCAGGTCCCGACGACGGAACCATTTGTTGGCATAAGGGCAGACCCGGGGTTCAACGCTACAACAACGCACCAAAAAAAACCTAACTATCGACCCTTTCGATAACATCTGTGAAGCAGATGAAATCTCACCTGAGGTAGAAGCAGGGGTGGTTGCAAGACCCAGGTGTCTGCAACCTTAGCTGGGACACATATCTGTGATTATATCGCTTACAGATCACTTAGCATCGATCATTCATCAATATCCAACCCTTATTATACTTCGCAAGTAGCACAGAGCATCGCAGCATTTACTTAGATCTAAGGTATTTCAGCACTTATCAATAATAAAGCAAATTATATCCAGTAGATCAGCACTATGCATCGCCATACATGTTAGATCTAACATTCACACATATCTAAGAATCTAAATACATCAAAGCACTTAGCAAAAGCACAGATAAGCACATTGAGTCAAAGCACAAAGCTTAACACATAGATTTATGTGGTTCACCACCGCTCTGGGGCTACGTCCACCAACTCTTCTTCTTTATTATCGTCGGCCAATTAGTTATAGCACAGAGCCTTAGAAACCCTTGTGTCACATAGGACAGAAGATATGTTCAGCTCGCTAGATCCTTGTTCTTTTCCTTTCAACACAAAGCCTTCTATATCTTCACACAGGGACTTGCACTAAGCTCTGCAAGTCTATACAGAATGCGCAAAACTCTCGATCAAACAGATCCTTTCTTGGCACTTAGCCTATATCACATAGATGCAATACTCTACTCTATTACTTCTATTACTTTTTTTTCTTATATTTTCCTATCTTCTATTTATACATACAAAATGGGCCTAAGCGTGGGTAGACCCACGGGCCGACATCCCTTTCCCATTACATATTTCCAAAACCCAAAAAGGGACCCAAAAGTGGGCCGAGATTCTGCAATCTCCACTTCATCTGGTGCTCCATCTTTGACAAGCTGTCAAAGTCCCAAAAACGGTCAAATATGACCAAAGTGCTCCCAAAACTTGGTCAAGGCCAACATTAAACCTCAGAAATCAATAGTTGGGATGGCCTTCTTGTTAAAATTAGACGATCACGATTTCAAGTAAAGTTCATACATCCACGTCGGGGCTTAATGGGTTGTTAAGTTGATTTTGTAATCTTCGAATTTGGGCGTCAAACACCAATGAACATCGGTGCTGGAAAATTGATAATCTTGAAAGTACTAAGTGTTTAAGACTCTATATTAGCATTTAAACCATCTAAACATCTCTCCCTTCTAGTGATAATTCATTTAAACCATCTAGACCTCTCTCCCTTATAGCAATATTTCATATTAATCCTAGGACTTGACCGAAATGAGCAAAAAACAAAATAAAAACTTGAAACAAGTCATAACCATGAGAGAATAGAAGTACAAGGATGAAATTAAAGCAAAGTGGTACCCCAAAATTTTATGAAATTTTGAGGGTGTGTTGAGTGCTTAACAAATGGTAATTCATTGGTCGAAACTAGCATCTTTGTTCCTTCTCTTATTGATATTGGTTAGACATTTTGAGAGTTAGATTTCAACCCGAGATAACGACCCACAAATTATTCAGAAATATGCATGTATATGGCCCGAGGAACATTCATGTTGGCCACTTATGGCGATTCATATTATTTCATCCCTCTTTCCATTAAACCAATAACTCATATCCACCTGACGAGAAGTGAGTTGGAACTTGCGGCTGCTAGAAAGACCCGGTCCATTTAAGTCTTAAAGTTAGGATCCTCCCTGTGGTGTTGCTCCACTGTCAACGAGCATCCATAGCCCCGGCGGAGTCACCCCGATATCACAGACCTTGCTCCACTGCCAGGGATCATCCATAGCCCTGGAAAAGATACTTGCATACCCTCCCTGATTGTACAATATTTCTTATCATGAAAATCTCTTTCATCCTTTTACTCATTTATGACATTATTTCACAAGTGCCAAGAATGAATTAGGGATAAGTATATCTATTTTTTTTGGGGAGGAACTAAACCTTATTCTTTTCTTTACTATATTTGCTAACAAGTGTGAGAACCTACTCTACTATTTACGGGGTATCAAATATACTTTCCTCTGGTACATTTCATTTATTATTCCCATGCCACAAGGCAGACAACTTGTTTGTTCCCTGAGCGATATGCATAAACAAATGTGAATTATTTGTAGTTGGAATCTCTAGTCTAGGAAGAACTCCTCATTTTGTCTGTGATATTGAAATATTGAGGATAAGAAAACCAGGTTCGAAAAATTACACCACATTCTTAGTACAGAACATTCTCGTGATCATACCCAAAATCAAAATAAAACTAAAGCAAGAAAATCATATTCATAACAAAATAAAAGATAAGCTAAAATTAAATAAGAACACATGGACCTAAAAGACCAATCTATCTAATCAAAACAAAATGAAAGGAAACAAAGGTAAACTATGGTACAATAGACTACCTAAAGGGAAGTTATGAAAAGAAACATTTTATGGCTTGGTCATTAACAAGGAGAGCTTCAAGCTCGCCCCTAATATTTTGCAGTTGATACATGCCTACCCCAATATTATCGGCAATTTGGAAAAGTATAAGCCATAGGTTTTTGAACTTCGAATATTTCCCTTTTGACTCATTAATTTTATCCCACTTCAAGACTAAATCCCCTACTTCAAAAGTTTCATCCCCATCCTTGTGTTTATCAAACCATATTTTAACTTAATGTTGGTGAGTTGCAAACTTCCTCTTATCCTTTTCTCTTTCTTCCTCAACCATTAAAAGTGTATATATTCTATGTTGCATGCTTGACAAGGGTTGTCCCCTTGAGGACTAGGAAAGTTGCAAGGATGGGATATATAAATTAGTTGGAAGGATAGCTTATTCTTCGTACACTAGGAAATAAGGGTAATTCCCTAAGGCTTCCTTGGGAGTCACCTTGTCATCCCATAGAGTGTTGTGAAGTGCGTTGTGCCAATTTCAGTGATTTTCTACTACTATTTTCTTGAGAATTCTTACCAGATTTTTATTGGTTGACATTGCAACACCATTTCCCTGCGGTAATAGTTAGTGGAGTATATCAGAATAATCCCTTTATCTAGAGTAAATTCATTCAAAATATTGGAAGTAAAGTATGTAGCATAATCAAAAACCGAATGAAAAGTACCCCAAACGTTGTTATTATGTGTTGTTCTAAAAATTGTATTACTACCTTTTCGTTGACATGAGTAAGGGGGAAAGCTTCCGACCACTTCGTGAAATAATCAGTTTCAATTAGTATATATTTGTGTTGTTTGGATGAGTTTGGGTATATATCTCCTATAAAATCTATTCCCCATTGCTCAAAAGGTCTAGAAATTGTCACTGGTTGCAATGCGATGGATGATTTCTTCTCTTTTCCAACACTTATTTGAAAAACTTTGCATCTTCTTACATATGTGTGTGTGTCTCTAAACAAAGTTGGCCAATAATAACCTGCCCTTAATATTTTATGAGCAGTATTCTCTCTTACAAAGTGTCCCCCTACAAGACCATTGTGAATCTCTCTTAACACTTTCTCTGCATCTTCTTTTTCAAGGCATCTTAATAACACACCATCATAATTCATGTGGAACAATATTGAATTCATGAGATAGTACTGAGCGAAATTTAACCTAAGTTCTCTCCTCTCTCTAGGATTTATATGTTCAAGACAAGTTCCATGATTGAAAAAATAAGATAGGTTATCATACTAAGAGTCATGCCCAGGTGGGATATATAGTACTTCGTTACACCATAAAGACAGCTCATTGTCCCAACCCAAATTTTTGGATTCTATTAGGTATTGGGATTCTACGGCTAGTTTACACAAACCTTGACCCATAACTATCTTTGTTGGTTTGATGTCTAGATTGAATTCTTGCATGACATCCATCCAACTATCTCTCATTTCTCCCATTTCATTTTGCGTGAAAAGTGACCTTATTGTTGAGTGAGGCACTATAACCTTTGTATGATTCTTTAGAATATAGGATCTGAAGTGCTTTACTGCCTTATAAACAACATATGCTTGTTTATCAATAGTGGGGTAGTTAAGTTCAAGTCCTTGAATATTGGTTCTCATGAATGAGATAGGGGCCTCATTGTTTTCATCATCCTTTTGAGTGAGGACAATGACTAAAGACTGGTCTAAGGTAAAAGTATAAAGGAAAAAATATTTGTTGAAATCGGGGCTTCGTAAAATAGGGGCTTGAGAGATAGTAGATTTTATTTTATTAAAGGAATCCCTCCCTTCCTCACTCCACTTGAACTTTGTATATTTGTAAATCATCCTTTGAAATAGTTTAATTATTTCTGCAAAGTCAGGTGTAAATTTCCTCACGAAATTTATCTTCTCAAAGAAAGATTGCATAGCCCTTTTATTGTGAGTAAGCGGAAGATGTGAAATCTCCTTTACTCATTTTGGGTCAATATCGATGTCGTCTTTAGAAATAATATGACCTAGGAGTTTTCCTTCTTCTACCCCAAATATGGTATTTTTGGGGTTCAATTATGTTGCGTACTTCTTGCACCTTTCAAAATTTTGGTTAGGTGAGAAATGTGGTATGCCATATTCTTAGAATAAATCGTGGCATCATCTAAGTAGACCACTATACAGTTGTTGATTAACCCTCGAAAGGCCACATCCATGGCCCTTTGGAAGGTATCTCCTATATCAATCAATCCAAACAACATGTGTTTGTAAGTTAATGTTCCCCATTTAGTCTGGAAAGTTGTCTTCAATCTATCTTCTTCTGATACCAAGACCTAGTTATACCCTGAGAATCCATCCAAATATGAGAACATCTTGGATCCAAACACAGTATTCAGGAGTTGTTTCATGTGGGGAATGGGGTAATTATCTTTTTTTGACACCCTATTCAAGTTTCTGAAGTCTATGGATAAATGAATCTCTCTCGATTTATCTTTAACAGATACTAAGTTGGCTAGCCATGTAAAATGTCTCACTTGAAATATTATCATAGCATATAATATTTTTTTGAGTTCCTTCTACATCAAAGACTCAAGGGACGAATGAAATTTCCTCAGTTTCTATCGAAATGGTTTTACTTCAGGTCTAAGTGGAATGGTATGTTGAATTATCATAGTATCATACATTTTCAATTCTTGGTAGGACCAGGAAAAAACATTCTGATAGTATTTGAATAACTTTAGGTAAGCCTTCTTTTCCTCAGGAGATAGTGTTTTCCCAAGGTTAATTTTCTTTGGATTATCAACAATCCCTATATTTATGACTTCATGGATGGGATAGGACCTATTGGTATTAACATTATTAGTATTTTTAAACTTCTCCCATAAATCAAAAAGGTTTTCAAGGCTAACCACTCCCCTGGGCATAGTATGAAGTTTGGGTTGAGTCATATTGTTGTCTTTATCTACACCATGCACTACATCTTCATGTTTAGATAATACTTTTTGGAAAAATTCATCATCGATAGCCAAGTCCTTGAAATTTTCTTCATTGGTTAAGAAATATGTAATTTGTTTGTTCCCTTCAAATATCATCTAGTTATTTATGTTATCTGGATCGGAAGGTTTGTATAACAATAAACAAGTATATTCTTTGATTGATGGATTGTTGTGATATTGAATGCATGAAAGTTATCTATCAATCCATGTAATTCCTACTGATAATTCCTTAAGTAAGGAGAATTGTAGTGGATATTACTTTTTACATGTCTAACAATAATTTCTAAATCACCTAATACAACTAGTTCATTAATGTTTAGATCAATGGATTTCTTGATTCCTTGAACCAGGGCCTCGCACTCAACGGTATTGTTTATGCATTCAAACTCTAGTCTATAGGATAAGAAATTGCATTTTCTCGTTGGATTAATAAAAATGCATCCTACACCAACTCCTTCTTGGGATTTAGATCCATCAAAGAACATAGTCAAAACACCACTTTGGAGGGCTTGACATCACCCTAGGGCTATGGTTTTGGTGGTGGTGGTGTTGAATTGATTGACACTCAACATTTGGATGGAGAGAATCCTTGGCTTGATGGAGGAGACCCTAGTGCATGAGAGGGAGGCCTTTGGACACCCAATGTTTCACCTCCAAGCTCAAATGACTTGCTATAAGTGTCAAAACGTCACCTTGGAGAGGGTTGACATCATATTTTGTGTTTCTTATGTGCAATTTTTAAGTTAAATTTGAATTTAATATTGTAAAGGGTAAAAATAAAAGGAAATGTCTCCCTTGTTTTTTGGTTTACCCGAACTTAAGTGGACAAACACTTTTTAAGAGTTTTGTATAAATTAGGATCATTTCTATTTCATTTCTATCATAGCTCTCCCATCTTGGAGAAGACTACTTGGATGACATTTGCACCCCTCTTGGGGAAACTTATTCTCTCTCTCTCTCTTGTAACATGGTTTATCTCTTGTCTTATGGAATGAAGTGGTGCGCTATCTCTTGGAGGTTCTTTCTCTTGATTTGGTGATGAAGAATGCTTGTTAACTAGGGTTTGTCTTGGCATTTTTTGGAATTAGTAAGGAAAATATGCACTTTGTTATTTTTCTTTCTTGTTCCATGGTTGTTATTGGCTACATACTTGGAGGAGGATAAGGGAATACACCCTCCACCAAGTCTTAGCATTATTTTTTGTTGAAAAGACTCTTGCAAAGGTTGCTAGGAGGAGTAAAAGGGTTTACACCCTCCTAGACTTTACCTTGTTAGGGTTGCTATCTCAATGGAGTAAAAGAGATTACACCCCTTAATATTTACTAGTCCTAACTTAATACAAGAAGACTCCATCACCCATTTGGCAAGGCACTAATAATTTATTGCATGGGAAAAATAAATTACTTGCATTGGTAAACATAATTTAGAGAGATATTGATCTTGTTCAACTTGGAATCTTTTCTTGATGTTTTAAGCTTGCTAAAGCCTCTAGGGCGTATTGATTGGCCTAGTATACTTTGAGCTATAACTAAAATATACAGCCATTAGGGCTGCAACAAATCATTCTATATCTTTAAATTTAACTTGCATTTCAACCATGGAAATTTGCTAGTAAGTCATCACTATTTTTCTATTGCTAATTGGTGAACATTTTGTCGAATTACTTGCACGTCTTAGTGGTTGAAACTTGATATTGTAGTAATTTTTTTCTACAGCCATTTGGTTGTTACAAACATACTCTTAAAACATCATAAAATGGCCCTCTAATACCACTAAAGTTTGTGCTAAAGTATTGGGAATTAATCTACATGTTTTCTGCTTCATCTCTCAATAAATATTTGATGCTTTAAGTGGTTAAATCTATAGTAATTACATTTACTCCTTTCTACTATATAATCTTGTTTCCACTTAATCTTTGATCTTGTATACTTGTCTCTTCATGTGTCTCGGGCAGGTACAACAATATTTCGCAGGTACTCAAGCACTTAGCAACCATTAATCGTCTCTGAGACTTGTTTCAAAGTCATTCTCCACTTATTAGTTTGACCTATAGGGGTATCACTTCCATATCGTCACTTTCCATCTCATTTCCCCTAGGGTCACTCGGGATTCCCCCTTGTGTTGGATTTCTCTGTCACTAAAGCGAGGGGAGGGTTTATCTAAGGTGACAGTGGGCAGACGCTCCCACAATTTTTTCCATTTTGTGGATTGGGTCAGGCTTTTCCCAACCTACAATTTGTGTGATAACATTTTGGCGTCGTTGTCGGGGAGGATTTTGAATCCTCTTTCATTTCCTAATGACAATTTGGAAAGCTTCCATTCCAAATCCTTTACCCCTAGCTTTCTTTGCGACTCCATTATGGGGCGTACCCGAAAAATTCATTACCCAAGTCCCCAACAAGCATTCAAGCATCATAAACCTTCACCCAAATGGTCTAGTCCTTTGTCATCTCCCACTTCTCATGTTTTCCCATCTACCTCCCCTACCCCTCCATATTCAGCCACTTCCCCTACACCTATACTTTCATCCATGTCTCATTCACCAAGTACTTCCTGGAGCCCATGGGTTAAAGATGCATACAAGCCTTTAGACATGACAAAGATCCTTGGATCTCCTCACAAAATCCCTAGGGACTTTAAGGAATGGCTCCCTATATTTTTACGAGATGATTTCATCACCATCAAATTTCATTTATATACCTTCCTCCATGCCCTTGAACCCTATGACCAACATGAAGATGTTCAGATGAGATTTTTCTCCTTCACTCTTGTCGGAAGGGATAAGGAGTTGTATGATAGTATCTTCCTAGGGATGATCATAAGTTGGGATCTTTTTTGAGAACTTTTTGCCAAAATATTCAAGAAAAACAAATATTGTCAGTCCCTTTATGATAAACTCTATAACTACAAAAGAAAACCAGGGGAAATCATAAAGGACTTCAATGATAGGTTCAATTCCCTTGTGAGGATCTTTCCTTAAGATTTCAAGCTCTCTCAAGGTACCATCCTCAAGTCCTACATGTCAACCATGAAATATCCCTGCATAGTTCTAATTGGAAAGGGACACCCTACAACTTTATTTGAATCCCAAGAAAGGGTGTGTGAGATCGAAGAGAACATAGATTTTTCTCTCTGCCAAGATGATGATTGTCTTGAGGAAATCATTCAGATAAATCAAGTTGCATACCTTGTCATTCCAGACCCTCCCCGCAATGTCAGGACATACCTCCAAAGGGAAAGAGAGGAAGTTGTTAACCGAGTTGTTGGTCATGTGATGAGTCTATTGAGGAAAGACAAGGATCCAACATATAAAGAAATATTTCCCCTAATAAGGGAAATGTTGAAACTTGAAAGAAAATGAGCAGCAAGGCAGGATGAAGAGAATTTTTTGCAATATATTCAAGAAGTTCTAATTGAGCCACGTAAAGAGAAGAAAATTTGTGCCATCAAGAATGAAGAGAAGACTATTTTCCCAAACAAGACCAAAAAATAAGACTTTGTCAAAGATCATGTTAGCATGCCCCATCAAGTTTTGGATGAAGGGATTCACAACACCTTCATTTTTTAAAACTCTCTTTTTATAGACGAAGAAAGGAAGGATGGATCTTGGAGCTTAGAATTCGATGGTGTGCACTCAAGCTCAGGCTCAGGTGCAGGAATAGTTTTGATAGCATCGGATAACGAGACTATCCTTTTCTTGTATAGGCTTGAGTTTAACTGCACAAACAACATCAGTGAGTATGAAGCCCTCATTTTGGGCATGAACCTTGCCATTGATATGAACATCAAGTCCCTATGTGTAAGAGGAGACTCAGACTTGATTGTTTCACAGGTTAACAAGAATTTCACTACTAAGAACATGTTAGCACTAGAAGTCTCACCTAGACTGTTATAGGTGCGAGCCTAATACCCATCAGATGTTATAGTTTGTAAACGATAAGATTTTTGTTTTTAGGTGTATCGAATGGATGAGAATTCAATTTAAAACATGAACGCAATATTTCCACAAAATATACACTAGCAAGGAAGGATTGAAATAATCTCATACCAGTATTTAGAACATCAATGGAAAGATGGAAGACTGGGCAGAAAAATGAAGTAGATACATCAGGTAATTCTTAGACATATACAGTAGAATTCTTATCAAAGAGGAAACTCCTAATTAATAAGAAAAAGTACTTTGATAACACTTGCACCAGTAAATAAACAGTAAATCATTCACTACATTCATGAACAAGTACTAAAGACGAATCCTTCACCAATAGCCAGCATCAAAGACAAACTAAAACACAGAATATGACAGTAGGAGAAAGAAAACCGGTTTTCAATTATCCAAGAGTCTTGACTCTAATTACATACAATCTGGAAACTTATAGTATGAAACAAAATATATGAGTCCTCTCTAAAACCATTCGAACCCTCCTATGGAGTTAGATTACATATTAAATAGAAAAAATCATCAAAATTCCCTCTAGGACTCTTCTCCTAACTCCTACATTGGATTCTACACCTGGGAGAGGCATGGCAACTCTCAAACAAACCAAAATCTAACAAACTACTAAATTACAAGAGGTTGTTGGCAGTAATAAATACAACTGCAGAAAACTCATTGCATGAGGATTTAATGGAGCTAGATATTGAGCACAAGTGTCCCTTGATGTTTAATTGATCTATGAGGAGTTACTTGAATGTCTTCTAACAGGTGGTATCCCTCCTACAGCTCGAAATCCAATTAATTATCAAGTTCGATGCAAGTGCATTGCAAATTGTTTCAGTTTTAGCAATTTGCAGTGCCTTTAGCAGGATGCACTGTGAACTTTCTTGTAGATGTCATTTTGCCTTAAAAAAATAGCAACTGATGCCAAAATTTTGCAAGAAGCCTTAAAACATTTGTTGATTCCTACTACAACCCTCTAAAACATGAAAATGACTTGCAAAAATAGTGTATGGGAATAAATATAGCAGCATAAAAAAAAAATACTCCTTATGGTTATAAACCTCCATATATAAAACACCATAGAAAAATTGATTATACTGGTGCAGATATGATGCTTCATCTTCGTCTCCTAGTGGCCACCCAAGACAACATGTCCAGGTTCTTTTTTTCATTTTGTTCCTTCAACTGTTTCACTTCCTCCTTCAACTTTTGCACTTCTTCCTTCAACTTTTTGTTTTCACCTTTATAATCTCTACTCTACATGTACACATTCTTCAATTGCCTATGCAGAGATAAGGATCTTTTAACCAAGTGTTTTTCCTTTGTAACAGTTTCTTCATCCGTCTCTATAGTTTTCTTTAGCTGAATCCTAGCATGCAGATTTTCCTTTTTCAACTATTCATTCTCAGCCCTTACATCTTTCAGTTGTCTCTTGAGCCTTTTGATAGTGGGATCCATTTCATTAGAAGGAGACTTGATCTCAATGATTTCTATTGGATTTTTAAGAGGATTGGTTTTGACTATTTGTTGAGATAGTGCTCTGGATGCACCCTCTTCCATAGAGACATTTTTCTTTGTTTCTAATATTGTGGATGGTTTTTTAGTCATAACAAATTCTGCAGCAACACGTGTGGAAAAAACAAGTTTCATTTCCTTCATATTCCTTGGTTTGCTAGAATATGTTTCCATAGGTGAACATTCTACCATAGGAGATGTTTCTTAATCAAGAGGTTGTGAAGGGCCTTCAACTGTCTTATCAGTTGACTGATATGACTTATCCTTTTTAATCATCATCCTCCTTTTAATGGACTCTTTGTGTACAATATTTTCAACAGAGGTAGGTGTCTCTTTCTTTGTTTGTGGTGTATTAACAACATCTATTTGAAAGCCTTATGAAACTAGGAAACCATCCCAATCACTCTTAGTCTTTTTCAATTCTTATAACACTAGCGTATTGATCAAACCAGAATGGAAAACACTAGTATCCAACTGCTTAGACTTGGATTGAACTTTATCTGGCATCTTCCCAAGGTTTCTGAGCATATAGAAGGGTATATTCAAGGGCTCTTTTCCAGTAAAATGCATCAATAGTCTAGCATGGTATTGGTAGACCATATTAAACCTACCTTCACAAGTAAAATACCTCTGAATGACTTTGAGAATATTATAAAAATACTCCACCATATGATTTCTAGGCACTCCCTTGGATAGGTTATCTTCTTGATATTTGGGCTTTAAGAAATCCTCAGAAAATTCATACTTTAAAGACATGGAATTGAACAATTTTTCTCCCTAAATTGGTATCTATGTAGTTGTAGAAATGGATTTATTTGTAACCTCAAACTCCAGTGTACCAAATTTGGTCTTTACCCCATTGAAATTCAAGGCAAACTACTTATCAACCTCAGGGTTTCCTCTCTGCATCTTCTCACAAAAATCTAGACAACTCACTCTCTGAAATGCCTCTCTGAAAGATGAATCTGAATTGAATAATTGCAGGTCATAGGGCTCAGCCCTAGAAATATTCCCTCCTTTATGCATTTTCTTTTCTTGTTGAGTGTCCATGACAGCTAAGTTAAAACCCCCTCCTCTAATAACAGTTGCTAACAGAGTATGTGATGGAAACTGATAAATTAGGGTTTACTGCTTGATTTTGCAAAATTAGGGTTTCCGAGCAAAAGGATTCATGCAAAAGAAACATTGCATAAACTAAAATAAGATTGAAATTAAGAGATGGGAGGAAAAGATGACAACCCAAAACTAGATAAAATCTCAAAATAAGCCAAATTTTGGGGAAAGGTGTAAAACAAAGAGTTGGCAGCGCGATTTCTCAATTTCACAGCGCACTGATTAAGTTTGCGGCAAAAATATTTAGACTAGGGTTTTCATCAGATGGGTTTGCAAATTCACAGGTTTGGAAAGGAATACAATCTTGAGAAAATGACGTTTTTCAGATCTGAGTGAAAACGGGTTCAACTAGAGTTTTATCAATTGAAAAAAACAAAGTATTCGTAGTGCATCCAGTTCGGAGCACTAACAGTTAACAACAAGAGCAATTCGGAGAGAAAAGGAGTTTTGCAGCAGATGGAGTTATGGTTGCAAGAAATAGATGCAAGTGATCCTATGACAAGAGAACAATGTATCATGGGTCTGCATAAAGGTTTGAAGGATAAGATTGTGCAAGCTAACTAAACAAAGAGAAGTTCGCAGCACAATTTATATAAACCAGTTTGTAGCGAATGGAGTTTGCAACAACTAAGGTTTGATGATTATTAATTTTCAGGCAGATGAATTTAAACATCAAGCAAAGTACTTGTATATAGATTTCACTCCTTGTTGCAGAAAAATAAACCAACAGTCTCTTGAATCCTATGATCCACTTTCAACCGCTACAAGAGAGTTCGCAGCACCACACAGTTTGAGGTGAATTAACCAGTATGTAGCGCACTTTTTCATATGGAAATAAAGGTAAAGAATGATAGAAACTCCTTTTGAAACTGACCCTCTGAAAATGGTTTTTGAAGAGATGGCGTTGAAAACAAGAAACTACCAACTACCATGTTTCCAAAACATGATCATATGTGATTTAGTGCATGATGTACTTTTGAGTTACTGTGAACTTTTAGGAGATTTTGCATCACATTGATTTGACACATGACACGACTCCCAAGCGGTCAAATATGACTTCAAAATCCTGTGTACACCTTTTTGGGACATAACACTTGATGATGATGACCTTTAAACTAAAGAGATAGTACCAATACTTTCACTTTTTTGCTAATGATGACAACCACCATCATGACACAGAGACTTTCATAAATGGAGTCTAATCAACTTTCTAGACTTAAGAGAAAACCAAAACATGATTTATTTGACATGAAACATGACTAAAAACCTTTGAGGACATGACCCTATGACTTAAACCTACAAGCTTAAACAAATGACTCATACAAGAAGGAATGACCACATGACTGACAAAGACTAATGCTCTCCTTCGGAGACTAAACTAACAAATTTGAAAGAATTTAAAAAACCTTGACTCCTATACATCCTATGTGTTAACAAAACCCAAGGTTGAAATAATACATAGATGTTGATTAGGATGCCATGAAGAGATTTGATAAATTTTCTATGGAATCCATCCTTAGAGAAGAAAATCGTTTGGTAGAACACCTTGCCATATCCACATCTACTTTACAGCTTTTCAAAGAGATCGATCTCTACAAATTGGAAGTAAATTTTAGGCCTTCAATACATAAAACTTGGAACATTGGTACGTTTTTTATAACGAAAACCAGATCCTACGTCTCCTCCAAAATGAAGATGAATTCTCGGAAGCCCAAATAAACTTGTTAGAAGAATAAGTGAATATTGAGATCAATGATTTTCCCGATGGACCCTCACCCAAAGGTGTTGTTCCCCTAGAGAGACTTTTTTTTATCGAAATGACATTTATAAGGGGAAGTCATCAAGCAAAATTGATGACGATGTAATTGAATTCAATATTGACGCCAAAGAATCCCCAAAAATGGTCAAATTTGGAAAAGGAACAACTTTTGATGTAAGGGAGAAGTTGATTACCTTCATAAGAGAATTTAAGGATGTTTTCGCTAGTCATATGAAGATCTGGAGGATTACTGAGAGGACGTCATACAACATGTTATTCCCCTTAAGGAAGGCACAAAACCCTTTAGGCAGAAGCTCGGGAAAATGAACCTGAAAGTTTCCCCACAAGTCCAAAAGGAGTTGCAAAAGATGGTTGAGGCAGGGATAATCGATCCCATCAGGTACTCATCTTGGGTGTCCAATCCATTCATTGTCAGGAAGAATACTAGTGATATCATGATATGCATTGACATTAGAAATTTGAACCAGGCTTCACTTAAAGACAATTATCCCTTGCTAAACATGGAGTATCTTTTGCAAAGGGTCACCGAAGCAAAGAGGATGTCCATGATTGACGGCTTATCAGGATACAACTAGTTTCTCGTGAAAGAAGACGACCAGCTCAAAATTGATTTCACCACCCCTACGGGAACTTACAAGTATTTGAGAATGCATTTTGTATTGACCAAGGTAGGAGCCACTTTTCAACGTGCCATGGATTATTCTTTTAGGGACTTAATTGGGAAACTTATAGAGATTTACGAGGATAACTTAACCATTATCTCCAAGAAGAGAGGTCGGCATATCCAACACTTAAGAATGATTTTTGAAAGGTTCAGAGAATATGGCATTTCTCTTAGTCCTAAGAAATCAATTTTTGGTGTGAATAAAGGCAAGTTATTAGGCCATATCATTTCAAAATACGGGATCTCTATAGACCCTTCCATAATCGAAGCCATCAAGAATATCCCTCTCCCTAAAGAAAAGAAGGGCCTACGGTCCTTCTTTGGCTAGATCAACTTCATATGGAGGTTCATTATGAGCTTTGTTGAAATCGTGAAGCCACTTAATTGCTTGTTAAAGAAGGATGTTATTTTTGAATGGGACAATGAAGGGAAGTTGGATTTCCAACATATCAAAGAAGCAATAATTATCACGCTAGTCCTGGCTAGCCCAGATTTCACTAAAGACTTCATCATATTATCTTTCGCTTCAAAGGATACCATCGCAGGAGTTCTTTTGCAAAAGAATGATCAAGGAGATGAAAAATCGATCGCTTTCATGAGAAAACCCCTTAGGGACTCAGAGCTAAATTACACCATTAAGGAGAAACAAGCATATTCTCTTGTCAAGTCACTCAAGCATTTTAGAACTTATGTGGGATACAACAAGATTAAAGATTATGTCCCTTACCCCAATATAAAGGATGTTTTATCACAACATGATTGTCTTGGATCAAGGGGAAAATGGGTTTCATAGATACAATAATATGACTTGGAGATCAAACAATCCAAGATAATCAAAGTCCAAGGGTTAGCTAAAATATTGAAAAAAATCAATCAGGAAGGCATCAAGATGGGATAAAGGGAACAAATTAACGTTATGGTCAGCAAAATTGAGAATGATGAGTGGTATTCATATATCATTTATTACTTGAAGAATCTTACTTGCCCTTATAATTTGGTCAATCATAAGAGGAGATACCAAAGGCTCAAGTCCATGAAGTATTTCTTGACACAATATAATCTCAAATGGAGGAACCCCAATTGGGTAATCCTCATGTGTGTGAATAAGAAAGAAGCAAACAAGTTAGTCATCGATTTTCACTCAGGATATTGTGGAGGCCACTTTGCAGCTTGCACTACTTCCCATAAGATCCTAAGGGTAGGATATTATTGGCCTGCTATTTTTTCTGACACACATCAATACATATTATCTTGTCAGCCTTGTCATTTCTTTACCAGGAAACAATGCCTCCATGGCCTCCCTCTTAAACCAATCATCGTAGAAGCACCTTTTCAACAATGGGGACTAGATTTCATTGGTGAGTTCAAGGACAACTCTAGTAATGGTTATCGATGGGTTTTAACTGTCACATATTACTTCACCAAATGGGTGGAAGTCATGCCAATGAAGAAAGCAACGAAAGAGGTCATGATGAAATTCCTAGAGGAAAAAATTATCACTAGATTTGACGTTATTACGAAGATAAGCATGGATAATGCCAAGGCTTTTAGCTCGATGGTGCTTAATGAATTATGTTTCAAATATGGAATTGTCTTGTCATACTCCTCGAATTATTATCCTCAAGGAAATGGACTAGAAGAGTCCATCAATAAGAATATTATGAATATTGTAAAGAATGTTGTTAGAGAGAACAAGAAAAGTTGGGATAGCGAGATCAATTATGCCTTATGGGAAGACCGCACAACTACTAAGACCTCTATCGGGAAAACCCCTTTCGAATTGGTTTACAGGATAGAAGCACGTCTACCTATGAACCTCCAGATTCCGTCCTTGCAAGTAGTTGAACACTTCGCCATGGATAAAGAAGCATTGCAGGGGAAAATTGATCAACTCATAGAGTTGGATGAAACTCAAAGAATGGCCTTTGATCAAATGGCAAAGAACCAAGAGAAAATAAATTGGACATTCGGCCATAAAGCGAGGCAAAGAGATTTCAAGAAAGGAGACTAGGTCCTAATGTGGGATAAAAGAAGAGAAAAACATGGAATGCATCAAAAGTTTGATAGTTTGTGGTTGGGACCCTACAAGACAGAAGAGGTATCTAGGTTAGATTCATTTTATTTGTCCACGTCATAAGGGAGGAGGATGCCATTGGTGGTAAATGGATCCCTCCCAAAACATTATTTCCAAGGTGGTACTTGACTTCTTTAGATCCCAAGCCCCAGGTAAGCAGGTAGGTCATCTTTCTTTATTGCATTTGCATAATGATTGCTCATAGTAGTTTAGCTACATTTCATGTTTCATTTTTCTCTATTTGCATATATCTTTCATCATATTACATATTTACTTCAGAAATTTTATGAAAAAAGGTGCGAAATTTTCTTTTCTAGATTAGTTGTCAATTTTGAATTTTTGATTATATGGACAAAGGGTGAGTAGACCCACCCTATATTTTACGCTTTTATATTTCAATGCAGACACAGGTCTAACCAGGGGATGTTGAGGTTCTCATGCAATCTACGGCAAGCACATGTCCCCAAGTAGGAGCCAAGTGTTATCCCCATTTCCTAGGGATAAATATAAAGATGATGTCTCGAGGTCCTTAGGTTGCAGACATAGAGTACTGAGAGACAGATGGCTAACAACATCCACTTACACAGACAAAGGCCCGCCTCACCACCACAGATCTCAAATTCATCACGATGGTATCTGCCACATCAACTTACTTCTAGAAGATGTTGGGTCTTGCTCCATGAGGCACGAGACAAGTAATATGGTGAGTGTCATTTCAATATTTGAGGCATTTGAGTGCGTTGCATTTAAATATGCTTTTGATTATGTAACATTTGCTTGCAATTTATGCTCTTTTCCCTTTTTCACCTTGGTGGTTGACATTGTGCCCTAGTAAGTGGTCACCCTTAGGGATGGGTTTTCTATTGGGAGGTCTCCTTGATGAGCCATCTTGCCATCCCAATAATACTTGCCACTTTCCACACGTCATCCCCTCACCTCCTTATCTTTTGGGATTTTCGGGTGTATTGAACCAAGAAGGGATTGTCCCTCATTTCATGGGAAGAAGGGGCTGAAGGCCCAGAGGGAATGTAGCTAGAAAAATATAAAATCCAAATCATAACCTTCCAGAGGCTTGCCCAAAGAGGTCTTGAGAATAATGAAATGTTTCTCCTAAAAATTCAAAGACTTTCAAAAGCAAACACACATATATAAATGTCCCACTTGTTGAGGGATCTACACAAGTGCGTTACAAGCTAGAATTAACCCCCATGGAACTTTGTGTACCTCTCCCTTCAAGCTATATGTTACCCAATAGGGAGTACCCAGTTGTTCTAGACCTTAATTAATTAATGGCATTAAATGGGCTTGGAAAAAGGATGCATTGAAAATGAAGGTGCAACACACTCTCTACAAAGGCACCCATAAATGAGACACTATGATCCCTTGTATGTCATGAACCCCATGCCCAAAGTCTTACCCCCATCCACTTCATCTTCTCCACATGTATTAGAGGGAGTTCGACCTAGGAAACACTCCTTGACTTAGGGAATGATTCACCCAATAGGTCACTTTGTCAACCCTCCCATACCTAAACTTGGCAAGTTGCATAGGGTCTTTGAGCACTTTTTTAATTTGGTGAGGTGGTTTTTTATGCACATTCTCAGGTGACTCTTTTATTTATTTGATTTAATTGTCATGATATGTTTGACTTGAGATCCTTTGAGGGTGTATTCATTGTCTTTGCAGGACCTTCCTTGTTGGACAGTTTTGGAGGAACAAGCCTAGCTTGGGCTTCTTTGGGGCATGAATCCCAAAGGTTGGATACAATGGCCCGCACACCAGATGATTATGAAATCCTTTTGAGGTTTGAAAGAAACCGTGGAAGATCTCATCTAGCCCCTACAAGCCCAACGTTTTTCCTTTAGAGGTGAAAATGCCACTTTGGAGGACTTGACGTCACCCTAGGGATAAGGTTTTGGTGGTGGTGGTGTTGAATTGATTGAAACTTGGCATTTGGATGGAGAGAAGCATTGTCTTGATGGAGGAGACCCTAGCACATGAGAGGGATCCCTTTGGAGGCCCAACCTTCACCTGCTAGCTCAAACAACTTGTTGTAAGTGCCAAAACGTCACCCTGGAGAGGGTTGACATCATATTTATGGCTTCTTATGTGCAATTTTTAAGTTAAATTTGAATTTAATATTGTAAAGGGGAAAAATCTCCCTTATTTTGTGGTTTACCCTAAATTAAGTGGACAAACACTTTTTAGGAGTTTTGTATAAATAATGATCATTTCTATTTCATTTTTATCATAACTCTCCCATCTTGGAGAAGACTACTTGGCTGAAATTTGCGCCCCTCTTGGGAAAATTCATTCTCTCTCTCTCTTGTAATATTGTTTATCTCTTCTATTTTGGAATGAAGTGATGCATTATCTCTTGGAGGTTCTTTCTCTTGCTTTGGTGATGAATAATTCTTGGTAACTAGAGTTTGTCTTGCCATCTTTTGGAATTGGTAAGGAAAATCCGCACTTTGTTAGTTTCCTTTCTTGTTCTATGGTTTTTATTGGCTAGATACTTGGAGGAGTATAAGGGAATACACCCTCCACCAAGTCTTATCATTATATTTTGTTGAAAAGACTCCTACAAAGGTTGTTAGGAGGAGTAAAAGGGTTTACACCCTTCTACACTTTACTTTGTTAGGGTTTATATCTCAAGGGAGTAAAAGGGCTTACACCCCTTAATATTTAGTAGTCCTAACTTAATACAAGAAGAATCCATAACCCATTTGGAAAGGCACTCATCGTTTTTGCATTGGATAAATAAATTACATGCATTGGTAAATGTAATTTAGAGAGATTTGGTCTTCTTGAAGTTTGAATCTTTTCTTGATGCTTTAATCTTGCTAAAGCCTCTAAGAAGTCTTGATTGGCCTACTATACTTTGAGCTATAACTAAATAAAATATACAACCATTATGGCTGTAGAAAATCACTCTATATCTTTAAATTTAACTTTCATTTCAACCATGGAAATTTGCTAGTAAGCCATCATTATTTTTCTACTGCTAATTGGTGAACTTTTTGTTGGATTACTTTCTTGTTTTAGTGGTTGAAACTTGATGCCGTAGAAAAATTTTGCTACATCCATTTTGATGTTACAAACATACTCTGGAAACATCATACAACAGCCCTCTAATACCACTAAAGTTTGGGCTAAAGTATTGGAAATCAATCTACATGTTTCTGTGCTTCATCTCTCAATAAATATTTGATGCTTTGAGTGGTTAAATCAATAGTGATTAGCTTTACTTCTTGCTAATATATACTCTTGTTTTCTTCTGTAGTTTCGGACAGCAAGCATAACTTGATTTTCCACTTAATCTTTGAGGTTGTATATGTGTCTCTTCTTGTGTCTTGGGCAGGTACAATAATCTTTCGCGGGTACTCAAGCACTTGGAAACCATTAACCATCTCTGAGACTTGTTTCCAAGGAATTATCCACTTGGTAGTTTGACCTATAGGGGTATCACTTTCATAACCTCACTTTCCATCTCATTTCCCCCTAGGCTCACCTGGGACTCCCCCCTTGTGTTGGATTTCTCCTTCACTAAATTTAGGGGAGGGTTTATCTAAGGTGACAGTGGGTAGACTCTCCCACAGTTTTCGCCATATCGTCGATTAGGTCAGGATTTTCCCAACCTACAATTTGTGTGATAATAGGACCAATCTGTGTTGAAGTAACCATTTAGTTTTTCAAACCAGTCCTGACTTAACAACATTCCATAAGCTTCTGGTATATTTACAACGATGATATTAATGACTTGGTTAAACTTTCGGTTAGAGGCAATGTGAATCATAACATCTTTCAGTCCACCTATTACTTTAACTTGTGTTCTGTCTAGTTGGATATTGTGTGCGTTACTTTTGGTGGGAGTGGCGTTTAGTTGTTTATACACTAATAGGGGCATGGAATTTGAGGATGCACCATAATCAACTCAACAGTTGTGCGGATTTCTGTTGTAAATTTCAAAAGTTAAAAAAAACGTCGGGATAGATGACCAAGGTTTATTAATAGTAGATATTGTTGGAATTTTAAATTTTCTAGTTACAAAATTACAATTACTTAATCCAATAGCAACTGTAGTGGGATCAGAAAAAGATAGACAATCACAGATACAATAGAACACAAA
>ML777605.1:78935-138377 GCA_009831015.1 Picea engelmannii | reverse complement strand
CCTAACTTAATACAAGAAGACTCCATCACCCATTTGGCAAGGCACTAATAATTTATTGCATGGGAAAAATAAATTACTTGCATTGGTAAACATAATTTAGAGAGATATTGATCTTGTTCAACTTGGAATCTTTTCTTGATGTTTTAAGCTTGCTAAAGCCTCTAGGGCGTATTGATTGGCCTAGTATACTTTGAGCTATAACTAAAATATACAGCCATTAGGGCTGCAACAAATCATTCTATATCTTTAAATTTAACTTGCATTTCAACCATGGAAATTTGCTAGTAAGTCATCACTATTTTTCTATTGCTAATTGGTGAACATTTTGTCGAATTACTTGCACGTCTTAGTGGTTGAAACTTGATATTGTAGTAATTTTTTTCTACAGCCATTTGGTTGTTACAAACATACTCTTAAAACATCATAAAATGGCCCTCTAATACCACTAAAGTTTGTGCTAAAGTATTGGGAATTAATCTACATGTTTTCTGCTTCATCTCTCAATAAATATTTGATGCTTTAAGTGGTTAAATCTATAGTAATTACATTTACTCCTTTCTACTATATAATCTTGTTTCCACTTAATCTTTGATCTTGTATACTTGTCTCTTCATGTGTCTCGGGCAGGTACAACAATATTTCGCAGGTACTCAAGCACTTAGCAACCATTAATCGTCTCTGAGACTTGTTTCAAAGTCATTCTCCACTTATTAGTTTGACCTATAGGGGTATCACTTCCATATCGTCACTTTCCATCTCATTTCCCCTAGGGTCACTCGGGATTCCCCCTTGTGTTGGATTTCTCTGTCACTAAAGCGAGGGGAGGGTTTATCTAAGGTGACAGTGGGCAGACGCTCCCACAATTTTTTCCATTTTGTGGATTGGGTCAGGCTTTTCCCAACCTACAATTTGTGTGATAACATTTTGGCGTCGTTGTCGGGGAGGATTTTGAATCCTCTTTCATTTCCTAATGACAATTTGGAAAGCTTCCATTCCAAATCCTTTACCCCTAGCTTTCTTTGCGACTCCATTATGGGGCGTACCCGAAAAATTCATTACCCAAGTCCCCAACAAGCATTCAAGCATCATAAACCTTCACCCAAATGGTCTAGTCCTTTGTCATCTCCCACTTCTCATGTTTTCCCATCTACCTCCCCTACCCCTCCATATTCAGCCACTTCCCCTACACCTATACTTTCATCCATGTCTCATTCACCAAGTACTTCCTGGAGCCCATGGGTTAAAGATGCATACAAGCCTTTAGACATGACAAAGATCCTTGGATCTCCTCACAAAATCCCTAGGGACTTTAAGGAATGGCTCCCTATATTTTTACGAGATGATTTCATCACCATCAAATTTCATTTATATACCTTCCTCCATGCCCTTGAACCCTATGACCAACATGAAGATGTTCAGATGAGATTTTTCTCCTTCACTCTTGTCGGAAGGGATAAGGAGTTGTATGATAGTATCTTCCTAGGGATGATCATAAGTTGGGATCTTTTTTGAGAACTTTTTGCCAAAATATTCAAGAAAAACAAATATTGTCAGTCCCTTTATGATAAACTCTATAACTACAAAAGAAAACCAGGGGAAATCATAAAGGACTTCAATGATAGGTTCAATTCCCTTGTGAGGATCTTTCCTTAAGATTTCAAGCTCTCTCAAGGTACCATCCTCAAGTCCTACATGTCAACCATGAAATATCCCTGCATAGTTCTAATTGGAAAGGGACACCCTACAACTTTATTTGAATCCCAAGAAAGGGTGTGTGAGATCGAAGAGAACATAGATTTTTCTCTCTGCCAAGATGATGATTGTCTTGAGGAAATCATTCAGATAAATCAAGTTGCATACCTTGTCATTCCAGACCCTCCCCGCAATGTCAGGACATACCTCCAAAGGGAAAGAGAGGAAGTTGTTAACCGAGTTGTTGGTCATGTGATGAGTCTATTGAGGAAAGACAAGGATCCAACATATAAAGAAATATTTCCCCTAATAAGGGAAATGTTGAAACTTGAAAGAAAATGAGCAGCAAGGCAGGATGAAGAGAATTTTTTGCAATATATTCAAGAAGTTCTAATTGAGCCACGTAAAGAGAAGAAAATTTGTGCCATCAAGAATGAAGAGAAGACTATTTTCCCAAACAAGACCAAAAAATAAGACTTTGTCAAAGATCATGTTAGCATGCCCCATCAAGTTTTGGATGAAGGGATTCACAACACCTTCATTTTTTAAAACTCTCTTTTTATAGACGAAGAAAGGAAGGATGGATCTTGGAGCTTAGAATTCGATGGTGTGCACTCAAGCTCAGGCTCAGGTGCAGGAATAGTTTTGATAGCATCGGATAACGAGACTATCCTTTTCTTGTATAGGCTTGAGTTTAACTGCACAAACAACATCAGTGAGTATGAAGCCCTCATTTTGGGCATGAACCTTGCCATTGATATGAACATCAAGTCCCTATGTGTAAGAGGAGACTCAGACTTGATTGTTTCACAGGTTAACAAGAATTTCACTACTAAGAACATGTTAGCACTAGAAGTCTCACCTAGACTGTTATAGGTGCGAGCCTAATACCCATCAGATGTTATAGTTTGTAAACGATAAGATTTTTGTTTTTAGGTGTATCGAATGGATGAGAATTCAATTTAAAACATGAACGCAATATTTCCACAAAATATACACTAGCAAGGAAGGATTGAAATAATCTCATACCAGTATTTAGAACATCAATGGAAAGATGGAAGACTGGGCAGAAAAATGAAGTAGATACATCAGGTAATTCTTAGACATATACAGTAGAATTCTTATCAAAGAGGAAACTCCTAATTAATAAGAAAAAGTACTTTGATAACACTTGCACCAGTAAATAAACAGTAAATCATTCACTACATTCATGAACAAGTACTAAAGACGAATCCTTCACCAATAGCCAGCATCAAAGACAAACTAAAACACAGAATATGACAGTAGGAGAAAGAAAACCGGTTTTCAATTATCCAAGAGTCTTGACTCTAATTACATACAATCTGGAAACTTATAGTATGAAACAAAATATATGAGTCCTCTCTAAAACCATTCGAACCCTCCTATGGAGTTAGATTACATATTAAATAGAAAAAATCATCAAAATTCCCTCTAGGACTCTTCTCCTAACTCCTACATTGGATTCTACACCTGGGAGAGGCATGGCAACTCTCAAACAAACCAAAATCTAACAAACTACTAAATTACAAGAGGTTGTTGGCAGTAATAAATACAACTGCAGAAAACTCATTGCATGAGGATTTAATGGAGCTAGATATTGAGCACAAGTGTCCCTTGATGTTTAATTGATCTATGAGGAGTTACTTGAATGTCTTCTAACAGGTGGTATCCCTCCTACAGCTCGAAATCCAATTAATTATCAAGTTCGATGCAAGTGCATTGCAAATTGTTTCAGTTTTAGCAATTTGCAGTGCCTTTAGCAGGATGCACTGTGAACTTTCTTGTAGATGTCATTTTGCCTTAAAAAAATAGCAACTGATGCCAAAATTTTGCAAGAAGCCTTAAAACATTTGTTGATTCCTACTACAACCCTCTAAAACATGAAAATGACTTGCAAAAATAGTGTATGGGAATAAATATAGCAGCATAAAAAAAAAATACTCCTTATGGTTATAAACCTCCATATATAAAACACCATAGAAAAATTGATTATACTGGTGCAGATATGATGCTTCATCTTCGTCTCCTAGTGGCCACCCAAGACAACATGTCCAGGTTCTTTTTTTCATTTTGTTCCTTCAACTGTTTCACTTCCTCCTTCAACTTTTGCACTTCTTCCTTCAACTTTTTGTTTTCACCTTTATAATCTCTACTCTACATGTACACATTCTTCAATTGCCTATGCAGAGATAAGGATCTTTTAACCAAGTGTTTTTCCTTTGTAACAGTTTCTTCATCCGTCTCTATAGTTTTCTTTAGCTGAATCCTAGCATGCAGATTTTCCTTTTTCAACTATTCATTCTCAGCCCTTACATCTTTCAGTTGTCTCTTGAGCCTTTTGATAGTGGGATCCATTTCATTAGAAGGAGACTTGATCTCAATGATTTCTATTGGATTTTTAAGAGGATTGGTTTTGACTATTTGTTGAGATAGTGCTCTGGATGCACCCTCTTCCATAGAGACATTTTTCTTTGTTTCTAATATTGTGGATGGTTTTTTAGTCATAACAAATTCTGCAGCAACACGTGTGGAAAAAACAAGTTTCATTTCCTTCATATTCCTTGGTTTGCTAGAATATGTTTCCATAGGTGAACATTCTACCATAGGAGATGTTTCTTAATCAAGAGGTTGTGAAGGGCCTTCAACTGTCTTATCAGTTGACTGATATGACTTATCCTTTTTAATCATCATCCTCCTTTTAATGGACTCTTTGTGTACAATATTTTCAACAGAGGTAGGTGTCTCTTTCTTTGTTTGTGGTGTATTAACAACATCTATTTGAAAGCCTTATGAAACTAGGAAACCATCCCAATCACTCTTAGTCTTTTTCAATTCTTATAACACTAGCGTATTGATCAAACCAGAATGGAAAACACTAGTATCCAACTGCTTAGACTTGGATTGAACTTTATCTGGCATCTTCCCAAGGTTTCTGAGCATATAGAAGGGTATATTCAAGGGCTCTTTTCCAGTAAAATGCATCAATAGTCTAGCATGGTATTGGTAGACCATATTAAACCTACCTTCACAAGTAAAATACCTCTGAATGACTTTGAGAATATTATAAAAATACTCCACCATATGATTTCTAGGCACTCCCTTGGATAGGTTATCTTCTTGATATTTGGGCTTTAAGAAATCCTCAGAAAATTCATACTTTAAAGACATGGAATTGAACAATTTTTCTCCCTAAATTGGTATCTATGTAGTTGTAGAAATGGATTTATTTGTAACCTCAAACTCCAGTGTACCAAATTTGGTCTTTACCCCATTGAAATTCAAGGCAAACTACTTATCAACCTCAGGGTTTCCTCTCTGCATCTTCTCACAAAAATCTAGACAACTCACTCTCTGAAATGCCTCTCTGAAAGATGAATCTGAATTGAATAATTGCAGGTCATAGGGCTCAGCCCTAGAAATATTCCCTCCTTTATGCATTTTCTTTTCTTGTTGAGTGTCCATGACAGCTAAGTTAAAACCCCCTCCTCTAATAACAGTTGCTAACAGAGTATGTGATGGAAACTGATAAATTAGGGTTTACTGCTTGATTTTGCAAAATTAGGGTTTCCGAGCAAAAGGATTCATGCAAAAGAAACATTGCATAAACTAAAATAAGATTGAAATTAAGAGATGGGAGGAAAAGATGACAACCCAAAACTAGATAAAATCTCAAAATAAGCCAAATTTTGGGGAAAGGTGTAAAACAAAGAGTTGGCAGCGCGATTTCTCAATTTCACAGCGCACTGATTAAGTTTGCGGCAAAAATATTTAGACTAGGGTTTTCATCAGATGGGTTTGCAAATTCACAGGTTTGGAAAGGAATACAATCTTGAGAAAATGACGTTTTTCAGATCTGAGTGAAAACGGGTTCAACTAGAGTTTTATCAATTGAAAAAAACAAAGTATTCGTAGTGCATCCAGTTCGGAGCACTAACAGTTAACAACAAGAGCAATTCGGAGAGAAAAGGAGTTTTGCAGCAGATGGAGTTATGGTTGCAAGAAATAGATGCAAGTGATCCTATGACAAGAGAACAATGTATCATGGGTCTGCATAAAGGTTTGAAGGATAAGATTGTGCAAGCTAACTAAACAAAGAGAAGTTCGCAGCACAATTTATATAAACCAGTTTGTAGCGAATGGAGTTTGCAACAACTAAGGTTTGATGATTATTAATTTTCAGGCAGATGAATTTAAACATCAAGCAAAGTACTTGTATATAGATTTCACTCCTTGTTGCAGAAAAATAAACCAACAGTCTCTTGAATCCTATGATCCACTTTCAACCGCTACAAGAGAGTTCGCAGCACCACACAGTTTGAGGTGAATTAACCAGTATGTAGCGCACTTTTTCATATGGAAATAAAGGTAAAGAATGATAGAAACTCCTTTTGAAACTGACCCTCTGAAAATGGTTTTTGAAGAGATGGCGTTGAAAACAAGAAACTACCAACTACCATGTTTCCAAAACATGATCATATGTGATTTAGTGCATGATGTACTTTTGAGTTACTGTGAACTTTTAGGAGATTTTGCATCACATTGATTTGACACATGACACGACTCCCAAGCGGTCAAATATGACTTCAAAATCCTGTGTACACCTTTTTGGGACATAACACTTGATGATGATGACCTTTAAACTAAAGAGATAGTACCAATACTTTCACTTTTTTGCTAATGATGACAACCACCATCATGACACAGAGACTTTCATAAATGGAGTCTAATCAACTTTCTAGACTTAAGAGAAAACCAAAACATGATTTATTTGACATGAAACATGACTAAAAACCTTTGAGGACATGACCCTATGACTTAAACCTACAAGCTTAAACAAATGACTCATACAAGAAGGAATGACCACATGACTGACAAAGACTAATGCTCTCCTTCGGAGACTAAACTAACAAATTTGAAAGAATTTAAAAAACCTTGACTCCTATACATCCTATGTGTTAACAAAACCCAAGGTTGAAATAATACATAGATGTTGATTAGGATGCCATGAAGAGATTTGATAAATTTTCTATGGAATCCATCCTTAGAGAAGAAAATCGTTTGGTAGAACACCTTGCCATATCCACATCTACTTTACAGCTTTTCAAAGAGATCGATCTCTACAAATTGGAAGTAAATTTTAGGCCTTCAATACATAAAACTTGGAACATTGGTACGTTTTTTATAACGAAAACCAGATCCTACGTCTCCTCCAAAATGAAGATGAATTCTCGGAAGCCCAAATAAACTTGTTAGAAGAATAAGTGAATATTGAGATCAATGATTTTCCCGATGGACCCTCACCCAAAGGTGTTGTTCCCCTAGAGAGACTTTTTTTTATCGAAATGACATTTATAAGGGGAAGTCATCAAGCAAAATTGATGACGATGTAATTGAATTCAATATTGACGCCAAAGAATCCCCAAAAATGGTCAAATTTGGAAAAGGAACAACTTTTGATGTAAGGGAGAAGTTGATTACCTTCATAAGAGAATTTAAGGATGTTTTCGCTAGTCATATGAAGATCTGGAGGATTACTGAGAGGACGTCATACAACATGTTATTCCCCTTAAGGAAGGCACAAAACCCTTTAGGCAGAAGCTCGGGAAAATGAACCTGAAAGTTTCCCCACAAGTCCAAAAGGAGTTGCAAAAGATGGTTG
Source organism: Picea engelmannii (assembly GCA_009831015.1). NCBI lineage: Eukaryota > Viridiplantae > Streptophyta > Pinopsida > Pinales > Pinaceae > Picea > Picea engelmannii. The sequence continues at coordinate 131,005 of ML777605.1, read as the reverse complement.
AGGCAGGGATAATCGATCCCATCAGGTACTCATCTTGGGTGTCCAATCCATTCATTGTCAGGAAGAATACTAGTGATATCATGATATGCATTGACATTAGAAATTTGAACCAGGCTTCACTTAAAGACAATTATCCCTTGCTAAACATGGAGTATCTTTTGCAAAGGGTCACCGAAGCAAAGAGGATGTCCATGATTGACGGCTTATCAGGATACAACTAGTTTCTCGTGAAAGAAGACGACCAGCTCAAAATTGATTTCACCACCCCTACGGGAACTTACAAGTATTTGAGAATGCATTTTGTATTGACCAAGGTAGGAGCCACTTTTCAACGTGCCATGGATTATTCTTTTAGGGACTTAATTGGGAAACTTATAGAGATTTACGAGGATAACTTAACCATTATCTCCAAGAAGAGAGGTCGGCATATCCAACACTTAAGAATGATTTTTGAAAGGTTCAGAGAATATGGCATTTCTCTTAGTCCTAAGAAATCAATTTTTGGTGTGAATAAAGGCAAGTTATTAGGCCATATCATTTCAAAATACGGGATCTCTATAGACCCTTCCATAATCGAAGCCATCAAGAATATCCCTCTCCCTAAAGAAAAGAAGGGCCTACGGTCCTTCTTTGGCTAGATCAACTTCATATGGAGGTTCATTATGAGCTTTGTTGAAATCGTGAAGCCACTTAATTGCTTGTTAAAGAAGGATGTTATTTTTGAATGGGACAATGAAGGGAAGTTGGATTTCCAACATATCAAAGAAGCAATAATTATCACGCTAGTCCTGGCTAGCCCAGATTTCACTAAAGACTTCATCATATTATCTTTCGCTTCAAAGGATACCATCGCAGGAGTTCTTTTGCAAAAGAATGATCAAGGAGATGAAAAATCGATCGCTTTCATGAGAAAACCCCTTAGGGACTCAGAGCTAAATTACACCATTAAGGAGAAACAAGCATATTCTCTTGTCAAGTCACTCAAGCATTTTAGAACTTATGTGGGATACAACAAGATTAAAGATTATGTCCCTTACCCCAATATAAAGGATGTTTTATCACAACATGATTGTCTTGGATCAAGGGGAAAATGGGTTTCATAGATACAATAATATGACTTGGAGATCAAACAATCCAAGATAATCAAAGTCCAAGGGTTAGCTAAAATATTGAAAAAAATCAATCAGGAAGGCATCAAGATGGGATAAAGGGAACAAATTAACGTTATGGTCAGCAAAATTGAGAATGATGAGTGGTATTCATATATCATTTATTACTTGAAGAATCTTACTTGCCCTTATAATTTGGTCAATCATAAGAGGAGATACCAAAGGCTCAAGTCCATGAAGTATTTCTTGACACAATATAATCTCAAATGGAGGAACCCCAATTGGGTAATCCTCATGTGTGTGAATAAGAAAGAAGCAAACAAGTTAGTCATCGATTTTCACTCAGGATATTGTGGAGGCCACTTTGCAGCTTGCACTACTTCCCATAAGATCCTAAGGGTAGGATATTATTGGCCTGCTATTTTTTCTGACACACATCAATACATATTATCTTGTCAGCCTTGTCATTTCTTTACCAGGAAACAATGCCTCCATGGCCTCCCTCTTAAACCAATCATCGTAGAAGCACCTTTTCAACAATGGGGACTAGATTTCATTGGTGAGTTCAAGGACAACTCTAGTAATGGTTATCGATGGGTTTTAACTGTCACATATTACTTCACCAAATGGGTGGAAGTCATGCCAATGAAGAAAGCAACGAAAGAGGTCATGATGAAATTCCTAGAGGAAAAAATTATCACTAGATTTGACGTTATTACGAAGATAAGCATGGATAATGCCAAGGCTTTTAGCTCGATGGTGCTTAATGAATTATGTTTCAAATATGGAATTGTCTTGTCATACTCCTCGAATTATTATCCTCAAGGAAATGGACTAGAAGAGTCCATCAATAAGAATATTATGAATATTGTAAAGAATGTTGTTAGAGAGAACAAGAAAAGTTGGGATAGCGAGATCAATTATGCCTTATGGGAAGACCGCACAACTACTAAGACCTCTATCGGGAAAACCCCTTTCGAATTGGTTTACAGGATAGAAGCACGTCTACCTATGAACCTCCAGATTCCGTCCTTGCAAGTAGTTGAACACTTCGCCATGGATAAAGAAGCATTGCAGGGGAAAATTGATCAACTCATAGAGTTGGATGAAACTCAAAGAATGGCCTTTGATCAAATGGCAAAGAACCAAGAGAAAATAAATTGGACATTCGGCCATAAAGCGAGGCAAAGAGATTTCAAGAAAGGAGACTAGGTCCTAATGTGGGATAAAAGAAGAGAAAAACATGGAATGCATCAAAAGTTTGATAGTTTGTGGTTGGGACCCTACAAGACAGAAGAGGTATCTAGGTTAGATTCATTTTATTTGTCCACGTCATAAGGGAGGAGGATGCCATTGGTGGTAAATGGATCCCTCCCAAAACATTATTTCCAAGGTGGTACTTGACTTCTTTAGATCCCAAGCCCCAGGTAAGCAGGTAGGTCATCTTTCTTTATTGCATTTGCATAATGATTGCTCATAGTAGTTTAGCTACATTTCATGTTTCATTTTTCTCTATTTGCATATATCTTTCATCATATTACATATTTACTTCAGAAATTTTATGAAAAAAGGTGCGAAATTTTCTTTTCTAGATTAGTTGTCAATTTTGAATTTTTGATTATATGGACAAAGGGTGAGTAGACCCACCCTATATTTTACGCTTTTATATTTCAATGCAGACACAGGTCTAACCAGGGGATGTTGAGGTTCTCATGCAATCTACGGCAAGCACATGTCCCCAAGTAGGAGCCAAGTGTTATCCCCATTTCCTAGGGATAAATATAAAGATGATGTCTCGAGGTCCTTAGGTTGCAGACATAGAGTACTGAGAGACAGATGGCTAACAACATCCACTTACACAGACAAAGGCCCGCCTCACCACCACAGATCTCAAATTCATCACGATGGTATCTGCCACATCAACTTACTTCTAGAAGATGTTGGGTCTTGCTCCATGAGGCACGAGACAAGTAATATGGTGAGTGTCATTTCAATATTTGAGGCATTTGAGTGCGTTGCATTTAAATATGCTTTTGATTATGTAACATTTGCTTGCAATTTATGCTCTTTTCCCTTTTTCACCTTGGTGGTTGACATTGTGCCCTAGTAAGTGGTCACCCTTAGGGATGGGTTTTCTATTGGGAGGTCTCCTTGATGAGCCATCTTGCCATCCCAATAATACTTGCCACTTTCCACACGTCATCCCCTCACCTCCTTATCTTTTGGGATTTTCGGGTGTATTGAACCAAGAAGGGATTGTCCCTCATTTCATGGGAAGAAGGGGCTGAAGGCCCAGAGGGAATGTAGCTAGAAAAATATAAAATCCAAATCATAACCTTCCAGAGGCTTGCCCAAAGAGGTCTTGAGAATAATGAAATGTTTCTCCTAAAAATTCAAAGACTTTCAAAAGCAAACACACATATATAAATGTCCCACTTGTTGAGGGATCTACACAAGTGCGTTACAAGCTAGAATTAACCCCCATGGAACTTTGTGTACCTCTCCCTTCAAGCTATATGTTACCCAATAGGGAGTACCCAGTTGTTCTAGACCTTAATTAATTAATGGCATTAAATGGGCTTGGAAAAAGGATGCATTGAAAATGAAGGTGCAACACACTCTCTACAAAGGCACCCATAAATGAGACACTATGATCCCTTGTATGTCATGAACCCCATGCCCAAAGTCTTACCCCCATCCACTTCATCTTCTCCACATGTATTAGAGGGAGTTCGACCTAGGAAACACTCCTTGACTTAGGGAATGATTCACCCAATAGGTCACTTTGTCAACCCTCCCATACCTAAACTTGGCAAGTTGCATAGGGTCTTTGAGCACTTTTTTAATTTGGTGAGGTGGTTTTTTATGCACATTCTCAGGTGACTCTTTTATTTATTTGATTTAATTGTCATGATATGTTTGACTTGAGATCCTTTGAGGGTGTATTCATTGTCTTTGCAGGACCTTCCTTGTTGGACAGTTTTGGAGGAACAAGCCTAGCTTGGGCTTCTTTGGGGCATGAATCCCAAAGGTTGGATACAATGGCCCGCACACCAGATGATTATGAAATCCTTTTGAGGTTTGAAAGAAACCGTGGAAGATCTCATCTAGCCCCTACAAGCCCAACGTTTTTCCTTTAGAGGTGAAAATGCCACTTTGGAGGACTTGACGTCACCCTAGGGATAAGGTTTTGGTGGTGGTGGTGTTGAATTGATTGAAACTTGGCATTTGGATGGAGAGAAGCATTGTCTTGATGGAGGAGACCCTAGCACATGAGAGGGATCCCTTTGGAGGCCCAACCTTCACCTGCTAGCTCAAACAACTTGTTGTAAGTGCCAAAACGTCACCCTGGAGAGGGTTGACATCATATTTATGGCTTCTTATGTGCAATTTTTAAGTTAAATTTGAATTTAATATTGTAAAGGGGAAAAATCTCCCTTATTTTGTGGTTTACCCTAAATTAAGTGGACAAACACTTTTTAGGAGTTTTGTATAAATAATGATCATTTCTATTTCATTTTTATCATAACTCTCCCATCTTGGAGAAGACTACTTGGCTGAAATTTGCGCCCCTCTTGGGAAAATTCATTCTCTCTCTCTCTTGTAATATTGTTTATCTCTTCTATTTTGGAATGAAGTGATGCATTATCTCTTGGAGGTTCTTTCTCTTGCTTTGGTGATGAATAATTCTTGGTAACTAGAGTTTGTCTTGCCATCTTTTGGAATTGGTAAGGAAAATCCGCACTTTGTTAGTTTCCTTTCTTGTTCTATGGTTTTTATTGGCTAGATACTTGGAGGAGTATAAGGGAATACACCCTCCACCAAGTCTTATCATTATATTTTGTTGAAAAGACTCCTACAAAGGTTGTTAGGAGGAGTAAAAGGGTTTACACCCTTCTACACTTTACTTTGTTAGGGTTTATATCTCAAGGGAGTAAAAGGGCTTACACCCCTTAATATTTAGTAGTCCTAACTTAATACAAGAAGAATCCATAACCCATTTGGAAAGGCACTCATCGTTTTTGCATTGGATAAATAAATTACATGCATTGGTAAATGTAATTTAGAGAGATTTGGTCTTCTTGAAGTTTGAATCTTTTCTTGATGCTTTAATCTTGCTAAAGCCTCTAAGAAGTCTTGATTGGCCTACTATACTTTGAGCTATAACTAAATAAAATATACAACCATTATGGCTGTAGAAAATCACTCTATATCTTTAAATTTAACTTTCATTTCAACCATGGAAATTTGCTAGTAAGCCATCATTATTTTTCTACTGCTAATTGGTGAACTTTTTGTTGGATTACTTTCTTGTTTTAGTGGTTGAAACTTGATGCCGTAGAAAAATTTTGCTACATCCATTTTGATGTTACAAACATACTCTGGAAACATCATACAACAGCCCTCTAATACCACTAAAGTTTGGGCTAAAGTATTGGAAATCAATCTACATGTTTCTGTGCTTCATCTCTCAATAAATATTTGATGCTTTGAGTGGTTAAATCAATAGTGATTAGCTTTACTTCTTGCTAATATATACTCTTGTTTTCTTCTGTAGTTTCGGACAGCAAGCATAACTTGATTTTCCACTTAATCTTTGAGGTTGTATATGTGTCTCTTCTTGTGTCTTGGGCAGGTACAATAATCTTTCGCGGGTACTCAAGCACTTGGAAACCATTAACCATCTCTGAGACTTGTTTCCAAGGAATTATCCACTTGGTAGTTTGACCTATAGGGGTATCACTTTCATAACCTCACTTTCCATCTCATTTCCCCCTAGGCTCACCTGGGACTCCCCCCTTGTGTTGGATTTCTCCTTCACTAAATTTAGGGGAGGGTTTATCTAAGGTGACAGTGGGTAGACTCTCCCACAGTTTTCGCCATATCGTCGATTAGGTCAGGATTTTCCCAACCTACAATTTGTGTGATAATAGGACCAATCTGTGTTGAAGTAACCATTTAGTTTTTCAAACCAGTCCTGACTTAACAACATTCCATAAGCTTCTGGTATATTTACAACGATGATATTAATGACTTGGTTAAACTTTCGGTTAGAGGCAATGTGAATCATAACATCTTTCAGTCCACCTATTACTTTAACTTGTGTTCTGTCTAGTTGGATATTGTGTGCGTTACTTTTGGTGGGAGTGGCGTTTAGTTGTTTATACACTAATAGGGGCATGGAATTTGAGGATGCACCATAATCAACTCAACAGTTGTGCGGATTTCTGTTGTAAATTTCAAAAGTTAAAAAAAACGTCGGGATAGATGACCAAGGTTTATTAATAGTAGATATTGTTGGAATTTTAAATTTTCTAGTTACAAAATTACAATTACTTAATCCAATAGCAACTGTAGTGGGATCAGAAAAAGATAGACAATCACAGATACAATAGAACACAAAGATTTTCCTAGGAAACCCTCGTGGGGTAGAAAACCCAGCAACCAAAATCCTCAATATAGATTCTTTCAACCAGTACAATGATGCGTTATAACTCTCCAAGAAAGACCAAGACCAAAACACCAAAAGAACCAGCCTCCAAGACTTATGTGCTAGACTTTCTTATGTGCTCCAAGATGCACAAGAGAACTGTGTGAGTGTGTGTCCAAATGAGAGGAACATATCCTCTATTTATACAAAACATTGTCTCTTGAAGAGACATGACTCTTGACCTAACTAACCCATAAAATAGGGTCGACTAGCCATAATGGAGATTTTTACAATTATAAGTAAAATACCAATAATATAATAATTTATGTCGAGCGGACTTGTACAATATAATTATAATAACCTTTTAAAGGTTTGACTAAAACAAATATACAAGAATATCTTTCATAGTTACACCAAAAATATTAGCACTCCCTCTTAACTAGGAAAGTATTCTTTCCAGACACAGACTCCAAGTCTGATACCACACAAGCTCACATCCATTGACTATTGAACATGTGAATATATACATCCTTGGATATCCATAGTGAAACATGACTTCACCCCATGTAACCAAGGTTTGTGGGTAGCTCTCAATAGCTACAACATGTCCCCCAGACATCCACTCCCTGCGATGCATCAGTACCTGATCATGTGCACTATTGTCTCAGTGCCATCCCTTTTTCACGCTGGATGAGACCCACCAGACTCAATGCCAACCCTTTTTCATGTTGGATGAGATTTTTCCATACTCAACTCCATCCCTTTTTCATGTTGGATGAGTTCCACGTGTCACTCCCTCTGAAGAGGGATCACACCAAGCTTGTTCCTGAAGTACTTGAACTTCATCCTTGACAATGGATTGGTGAACACATCCGCAACCTGATCCTCGGTAGTCATGAACTAGAGCCTCACTCCTCCCCTCTATACCATATCCCTGATATAGTAGTATATGATCTCAATATGCTTCGACCTATCATGGAATACTGGGTTCTCTGACAAATTCATGCAAATCTGGTTGTCACACCAAATGCAGGTCAACTCTAATCTGAGACCAAAGAACCCAGACAACAGCTTCTGAATCCATACTGCTTCTATGCTCATTTCAAATGCTACCACATACTCAGCTTTAGTTGTACTGATTTCCACACATGACTGCTTTATGTTGCTCCACGAGACCATACTGGAGGCAAGACTGAAACAGTATCTGGAAGTGCTCTTCCGGTCAAGAATACTTCCGAACCAATCTAAATCTAAATATCCATACAATCCAAACTCATGGTCATATCTATACCATAGACCATGATCTAGAGCACCCTTAAGGTACCTCAACACATGTTTTGTTGCAACCAAATGAACCTGCCTGGGCTGCTCCAAATGCTAACTTAGGGTGTTCACAGCAAAACATATATCAGGTCTTGTGTTCGTCAAATACATCAACGAGCCCACTATCTACCTGTATAAGGTAGAATCCACAATATTTGAAGTTGTATCATGCAACAACTTAAGATTTGATACCATCGGGGTAACCATGGCCTTACAGTCCAACATCTCGAACCTCTTCAAGATTTCCACAACATACTTTCCTTGATTTAGGAAAATCCCATCTGATCTCTGCCAAACTTCTAGTCCCAAGAAGTAGTGCATCATTCCTAAATATTTCATCTCGAATTCTGCAGCCAATTTTCTCTTACATTCAATGATGATATTTTCTGCACCTATTAGAAACAGGTCATCTACATGCATCAGTAGAATAATTGGTTCACCATTCGCAACCTTAAAGTAAAGGTTAGGATATGCACTGCTCTTAAAATCCAACCTCATCAGAAAATTGTCAATCCTACCATACCATGCTTTGGGTGCCTGCTTCAATCCATATAAATCCTTCTTTAATCTGCACACATGAGTCTCTTGTCATGTGTCTCGAATCCAAGTGTTTGCTCCACATAAACTTCCTATTTTATTTCACCATTCAATAAGGTTGTCTTACATCCATCTAGTGCACCTTCCATTTCATCATAGCAGTCAATGAAAGTATAGTTTTGATCGAGGTATATCTTTCTACGAGAGCAAAAGTTTGTTCATAGTCAATCCCTTCCTTCTGAGAGAAACCTTGGGCCACAAATCTTGCCTTATATTTTTCAATACTTCCATCAATTGTGTGTTTCGTCTTGTAGATCCATTTCAAACTCACCACATATTTTTCCTTTGGTCTATGAACCACATCCCATACATCATTCTGCATAATGAACTGGTATTCCTCTGCCATGGCATATTTCCATACTTTATTTTCTACAGCCTCTTCATAACTGGAAGGTTTTGCATCCATTATGTCACACAATCATGCCACATAGTTGGAATACATCTTCAGCTTCTTACTTTCCCTAAAATATTTCTCTGGGGCACCAATTCTTTCTACATCTCTGATAAGCTCTTGTGCCCAAGCTGGTCTTCTTTTGCGAGAAGGTATCTCGGTTAGTTTCGGAGGTTCTACCATGTCATGATCCTCTGGAATGACTTCCTCTGGTTCAACTGGCTTTGTAACTTTAGGAACTTCATTCTCTTATGCATGTGCCTCTTCTGCATGGATCCGTTTGGATTTACTAAAATCTGCATTCTCATCGAACGTTACATCTCAGTTGATCTCCACTTTTTGGTGACCGGGAATGTATATCCAGTAATCCTTCAATGTGTCACTGTAACCAACAAATATGCCCTTCCGTCAAAAAGGGTCCAACTTTGTCCTCCTTTCCTTGGGGACGTGAACAAATACAAGACAGCCAAATATTCTGAAATGGCTAACTTATGGCTTCTCTCCTTAAAACATTTCCTCGGGTGTCTTGTTTTCAAGCACCTTGTGGGGACTTTTATTCTGCACATACATTGTCATCTTCACTGCTTCTTCCCACAGATGCATAGGAATATCTTGATCACATATCATGGCCTTTACTGCTTCCATGATTTTCTAGTTCTTCCTTTAAGCTATTCCATTATGTTGAGGGTTATATGAAGTAGAAATCTCCCTCTTAATCCCAACTTCCTTGCAATATTCCTTGAATTCTTCTAAGATGAATTCACCTCCATTATCTGATCGCAAGGTCTTTATCTTTTGCTCTGTCAAGTTTTCTACCAAATCCTTGAACTCTTTGAATCTACCAAAAACTTCATTCTTTGATTTTAACAAATAAATCCAAGTTTTACATGAGTAATGATCAATGAAAGATACATAATATACATACCCACTTAGTGAAGTTGTTGACATCGGTCCACATATGTGTGAATGCATGATGTCCAAAACTCATTTTGCTCTACTATCGCTATTGGGAAAGGAGTGCTTCACATTCTTTCCTTGCGCACATCCTTTGAACACACCATCTGGTTCTGCTTGTATTTTTGGAAGACCTGTCACCATTTTTCTCACAACCAGAAGAGCTTTGTAGTGTAGGTGAGAAAATCTCCTATACCATAGTTCACTGGGATTCACAATATCATGAACCATTGCGGAGTCTGAATGTCCTTTTAATTTTTAGATTCCTCCTTCTTCAACTCCAATCACTATTGCATCATCAAGGGTCTTCCCTCTAGGCCACATAAGAACTTGACCATCAATAAATGCTACTCTAAATAATTTATTGTCCAATGATGAAATTGAGAGAATATTCTTATTTAAACCTGGAACATAGAGAACTTCCTTCATCTTCATTGGATTTCCTGAGTTTAACTTGTAGGAAGCTTCTCCAACACCTTTGATTGGATAATGATAGTCATCACCCAATTTCACCTTGTGAGGTGAATATTTATGAATAAGTTTAGATAAGGAGTCTTCATAGCATGTCATGTGCTTGGAAGCACCATTGTCTATCAACCAAGTGTCACTTCCATGAGTAACAGTACCTATGAGGGATGAGATAAGAACATAATCATCATCACTTGATTCATCTTGCTTTGCAACCTTCTTGGGAGGCTTATCATCTTCAGTTGTGTGAGCTTGATGCCTCTTACTTCCCTTCTTATTCTTAATTTCCATAATGAGGGGGAAATCCCTAACAAAGTGTCCCAATTCCTGACAATAGTAACATGTGATCTTTGAGTTGTCTCTTTAACCCATATTAAACTTCTTAGGTAAAGAATTCTCCTTCTTATTCTTTCCTTTCCTGGTGTGGGTGTCTAGGGTTTGATCTTCAACTACCATATTTTCTTCTCTTGCAACTATCCTAGCTTCTTCCTGGTTAAAATCTTCCCAAAGCCTATTGAAATTGGGAAGCTTCCTTCTTGAAAAAAATCCTTGGATGAATGCATCCCACGACCTTGGGAGGCCATTCAAGGTAGTCATAACCATCTCTTCTCCTTCTACTGAGTCACCAATGGCTTCTATCTACTCCTTGATGTGATTCACTCTTGAGAACTAGGAGTGAATGGTTTCTGATTTTTGCATTTTCGCATTTTTCAATTGAGATCTCAAAGTCATTCTTCGATTTATGTTGCTTCCCTCAAACATAGGAGTTAAGGTGTCCATCATTTTATTTGGAGAAGATAATGATGATATATGATGGATAAGGTGTTCCTTAATGGAGTATGCAATAGTCCTTTTTGCTCTCACCATGTCCTTCTTATATTTTTCCTTAGCTTCACCTCCTTAAGGTTCTCGAACCTCTTCTATAATCAACTTATATGGTTCATGTTCTTCAAGGAGGGTTACTCTGTACTTCCAGGCCCTAAAGTTATCAGTGCCATCTAGATTCTCATCGATCTTAGTTCCAGTAGTCATCTTTCCTTTTGATGGTCTTGGTTTGTCCGACAACTGTCTCTAGACTGAAAATGGATCCCTTTTAGGCTTCTAGATCTGAAACTAGCTTCTATTCAGGCCTACTCTAATACCATGTTGGAATTTTAAATTTTCTACTTACACAATTACAATTACTTAATCCAATAGAAATTGTAGTATGAACATTGAAAGATAGACAATCACATATACAATAGAACACAAATATTTTCCTAGGAAACCCTTTGTGGGGGAGAAAACCCAGCAACCAAAATCCTCAATATAGATTCCTTCAACCGGTACAATGATGTGCTATAGCTCTTCAAGAAAGACCAAGACCAAAACACCAAAAGAACCAGTCTCCAAGACTTAGGCGCTAGACTTTATTATGTGCTCCAATATGCACAAGAGAAGTGTGTGAGTGTGTGTCCAAATGAGAGGAACCTATCCTCTATTTATACACAATAGTGTCTCTTTAAGAGACATGACTCTTGACCTAACTAACCCATAAAACAGGGTCGACTAGCCAGAATGGGGCTTTTTACAATTATAAGTAAAATACCAATAATATAATAATTTATGTTGAACGGACTTGTACAATATAATCATAATAACCTTTTAAAGGTTTGACTAAAACAAATATACAAGAATATCTTCCGTAGTTACACCAAAAATATTAACAGATACTATGTTTATATTAGACTTCTTAATTTCCCTAGAGGTGACTTTCCTAATTCTTGGATTTAGGTTTATCATAGTGTTGACAGGCCAGAATGAACCATTCAAGCAGGTAAGGGAAAATGCCCGATGGAAAGCCCCAATTAGACCCACTCTCGTTTGGAATGGCGTTTCTGACCAGATTTTGGCCTGGTTACCAATCTAACTAATTTACTTTCTAAAAATGAATATGAGAACCGAAGGTTCTTAGATGAATTAAAACTCTAATGAACTAATTATGAACTAAAATGAGTAACTATGGTCCTAAGATTCAATCATGCTCTATATTATTTTATCCTATCATGATCAGGAGAAAACTAAAAGATAAGTGCAGTTAAAAATATATATCACTTGCGCAGAAATAATTCAAGAGGGAAAGAAACATGAAAACTTAACAATATAATAAGTTAGATACAACTAATTGATTCCCCAATTGATCATATTGTCGATTCACTTAGAATGAAAATCATGGTAACTTTAAACATATGAAAAATAGTTTAAAAGTAGTTCATAAAACCAACATTCAAATATCACAGAAATAAACATGTATAAGCAGAAAAATCTCATTCATACACATTAAGACCAAGATCTTCAAAAATGTCTCTGGTTTAAATTCACTTGCAGCAATAGTATTGTTTAGCTACATTCAAAAAAAACAAAAGCCTTTTTTCCTTCACATTCATCTAATTTATAGAATGTCAATAGAAGCCTTTCACATTCCTCTAACTGTCTAATAGTTAGGATCCTAAAGCGACACTTCAATTCCTTTTCCCGATTGAGATATTACAATAATTACAAGGAAAATAATTGATCTGCAAAATTTCAGTTACAATGAGATAATTAGGTGGACCTTGGCAGTTGCGATTTTTCATCTATCAAGGCCTTCCAAGTCTTGAAGTCCTCAAGTATGTTGTGCACTCGGTGTAGTTGTGTTCTTTCAAGGTCTGACTCATTATTGAAGATGGGAGTAATGATTTATGTCTTCAAGCGTTTCTCAACACGTCGCACGGAATCTTCAATTAGTGAAATCAATATGGCAGTTGTATTAATATTTTCTCTATAACCTCGGCACTAATTTAGACAATTGCCTCTATGGATTTCATGCTAAGGTTTCTTTTGATTTCTGTATATTCGACCATTGTTTGGGTCGACGATGACTTTTTTAAATTATTCAAGGGATCCATCCCAAACTACGAGAGAAGACTGTCGGAGGATCTCCATAGCTCTTTGCTTGTTGTAGTAACATATTCCTATGTTCTTTGTATATCAACAATTGTTTCCATCCCTACGTTCAACAGTTAGTGATCTCTGATTTTCTACTTATCTAAGTACATAGGCAGGGTCTCGAGGAAATTTTGTTGGATATCCTGCCATTTTGTAACCCTGTTGTAGGCGTCTAGGGATTTTTGATATTTTTCATGCATTTATTTCACCTATATACTCAATTTATCCTAATCGGATGTGACCTTCGGTATTGTATTGAGAGCATAGAATAACCTCTTCTAAGAGTCTCGAAGTTCTCCATTTTTCTTGACAGCCTCTACCTTTATAGTGTCTAGAGAAACTATCTGGTTTTGGATTTCCTCTACATATTTCTTTAGGAGATCATTATCATGTTGCAGCCTTCTAACTTCTCTTTCACTTTTTTCATTGAAAATTCTCACCTCGGACAGTTCTCCCCTGAGTTTTTTGGCTTCCCAGTTGTGTGTGGCTTTAAGTTTTTCCACCTCAATCAGATGAGCCTTTTGGTTGAGGGAAGTTGTTTCGTTGAATTTTTCCTTTAGCTTCTTGTCATGGATATGAAGTTGTCTTTCCATCTCCTCTTTGTGGATTTGCTTTGTTTACTGTGCTTCTTTTCTGTACACACTAGCCATGGCCTTCTTGATGGTTTTTAGGGTCGTCTCCAACTCAGTGATCTTGGCTTTCGTAGAATCTAGTGCCCCTACGACTTCATGGGTGGACATGATGTTCACACCAGAAAAATCACTAAGTGTTGAGGTTGATTGCATTGGATTATCCTTTAGGTCTCATCCATATTTCCATTTGATGCTCCTTTGAGGAGATTCCTGGCCTACATCGACTTTTCCTCTTTATCAATTTGGTGTTCTTTTCTCAATTGCTCTTGTCTTTTGGTTGTAGTAGTAATCTCCCATAGCGACTACTGCTCCTTCAAAACCCAATCCTTCGGAAGTAAGTGATAAACTCCCTCAGATGGTGGCCAATGGGGTGAATTCCTCTATTTGGGTGTTGATCATATTCGTGTCAAGACCTGATGTCACAACAATGGTACTGGATGTGGTTTTATCCTCTTTGGATTTGGCAACATTAATTGTGTCTTTCTCTTTCTTCTTCCTTGCTCTTTCCTATGCAGCCAAGGACATTTGTTTTGATTTCGTTGTTTCTTCTTTTCCTATATTAATTTTTTCTGGGGGAAGGTTTGTAGTTCGGGTCTTTTTCAGTTCAACTTGTTTCTCCCTTGCTTCATTTTTCTTCCTCTGTTGGTATCTCTCTTAAACCTCTTCAACTTTCCTTGCTTGTTCTACTTCCTTTTCCTTCTTTTTATGTTGCTCTGACTTTTGTCTTTCTTTATCTTCGAGGAGTATGGCTTTGAATTTTTCTAGCCTCGGGTATTTGTGTTATTCTTCCTCTTACCTCAGCTTCTCTCGGGCTACTTCGGTGGTGAGCCTTTCCACCGCCTCTTCAAAACTTAAAACACCCCGAAAGACATCTTCAACGAACCTAGATTCATGCATGTTCTCTGGTGCTATTTTAACACCCTTCATGTGTTCATAAACCATATTTTGAGGATTATGATATTTGGGCTCTCCAATACAAAGACACAATTCCTTTAGATTTTATGCTTCCTTTTATGCTTGTTTCTTATTCTATAGAGAGTACGATCCTATATGAAGAAGAAAAATGGGCCAATACCTTTTGTTCTTTTCTGATAGATAAGTTGTGGCTCCTTTCTCCACATTCTGATAAGTTATTCCTATGGCTAGTAACTTATAGGGCACATACTTGGGTAGAAAGTGTGGTGATATTGTGGCCCCAAAAATCCTGACAAAGGTATAGTATCTCTTCATATACCAGTCTCCAACCCCCCTTAGGGATTTGATAGCACCTGAAGAAATCCTATGTGGGAAAAGACCAAAGATGGGCTTGTGTAGGGGGGCGAGGAAATAGTCACAGATCTTGTAAAAATGTTTCTTGCAGTTAACTTCCCATAATTGAGAACAGTATAAATGGATTAGGCTTTGATCTGGGGTTCAAGCCCAACTAAATGTAGGGAATGAATTTGTTGAACAAATGGCATCTATAAGATAGGATGACATGTAGAAGCCGGATTTTTTCATAGCTTTGGGGTCCTGAACATGATTCGCAATGTTAAAAGAGAGGATGTTTTCCCAGTTGAAAGCTTGGCTCTTTTTAACAACCATGTAATCCATAGAAAACCATTCCATTATGAAATGGGTGTTATTTTCCTCGTCATAGAGTCTGCAAATCATTGTGTTCAACATTCTATAAGGGATTTTCAAGTATTGTGTTCGGACATTCCTTTCCCATTTTTTCATTGGCCATTCTTCATCGAAGAACCAATCTTCCATCAGTGTTTCGAAATCCTCATGCTCACCCCCAAACTTGTCCAGGAACGACTCGTTCATAGAAACCATGGGTTCTAGGGTCTTATAACTTGCTTGAATGTCTTATTATTTGAGTAACATAATTGGGAGGCCTAAAGCATTGACTATTCATCTTGTATCCTTCTACAGATATGAAAAACACCATCTGGCAGCGTCATTGTAAGGGAAGAGATTTGGGTGAGAAGCTATCGTGTGAATGCCACTTTTGAGAATGTTCCTGTACTTGTTGATGTCTGGGTCATCGAGTGGAAAACTTTCATTCTAGAACATATCTAGAATCTAATCATAACTAAGGTAGTTCTCCATCCCATCATGGTTGTTTGTATCAAAAACATTGAAGGATTCTAAGATTGAGATATGAACAGGCGCCCCAGAGGTTTGGATTTTTCCCTTTATTATCAACATCTGGGAAAAATTTTACCACATGTGTAGAACATAAATTGAGCAATTAAGAGCATGACTACAATGATATAGATAACAGATATTAAATGATGCATAAAACACTTCTCATAGACTAGAGACAGTAATAAATAGAGAAAGAGGTCATACCTTCGCCACTGCAGTGCCTATCTTCCTCAATGAGAATATAGACAAGTGAGAAAAGATTAAGTCTCAATAATGTTTAAAAATTTCCAAATTCCCTCCAAACCTGGGTGTAATTAATGAGGAAGTGTGTTACAACTTAGACTCGATCATAGGAATATGCGGTGATATGAATGTAGTCATAGGCAGTTCAAAGGTTATGATTGTTAACTATATCAACGGAGGAGCGAGGCTGATGGAAGGATGACATCATCGAAAGGTCATCCTCCTTGGAAGTTTGTGGTGGTAAGATATGTTGACAAGCAACGTGGACGATCCTTCGATGATGACAACTCTTAAACATATCATTTAATCTCAATGAGAGTACTTAAGGGTTCATAATAAGATTTTAATATTCACCGATCCAATCACTCGACACAAATCTTCTCCTTAATGGTAGTGATAAGACATTATTGTAACGGTGTGGGCTAGGTATAGGATGGTTTGGATCTAATGGTCATGAAGTAGTGATAAATTGTCAGGTTTATCTCAACCATAGGATGATTTAATGATTGTTCAGCAGTGCCCCATGAGAAAAGTGTCATCGTCGGCAACGTGTGGAGGCGAGGGCAGATGTACGCGTAAATTTTTTATCGACGACAAAAGATTTCACCGAAAATAACCTACCAATAGGAGTGTGCCATGTGAGGGAGAGAGAGAGAGGTAGTGTGACTTGACTGGAAATGGGGCCTGCGAGAGAAATCGTGTTGATGTGGCTTTAAGATCTAATCCTAGGGTGCCTCTTGGATTATGACTTCGCCTTGAAAAAGGGGCATGTCATCATCAGAAATTTGTAAGAAGGCATACGAATGATTTCTTGAAATGTTGTTTCCCCGACAATGACATTGTGATGCGTCATCATCGGTATTTTGAAAGTGAAGGTAGTATAGATCGGAGAAAAGGCACAATGACTAAAAGACAAAGAACAAGGTTGAGGGAATAAAAAAGGGGGGGAATAAAGCCCAAGTAACCATGTACAAAGAGTGCAGGACGATGAACTTGAAGACTAGTGAAGAGTTTATTCATTTTGGTTCAGTTGGCCCTACACAAGAGGTTTGTTTTGTAGGTGAATAAATAACCAAGTGAGTAAAGAGTAGTGCCTTGTAAAAAATGTGGTAGTATGGGCCTCCACCTAAACTGATAGTTTTGGTGATGTTGTGTTCTCACAACACATAGGTTTGTCGTCATCCTTCAAATCTTGTATAAAAAGGTCTTTTTGTTGAGGAATTCAGCATAAATCCATCACATAAGTATTTCCTTTTATCTTTTTTAGATCCTCTACCATGTTATATTCTAGTTTTGATGTTTCCTGGGTCTGAAATTTTGGGGTAGAGCTAAGTATCGCGGGTGGTTGAGTCGAACAAGTGGTTCTTTCAAGATTTTTTGAGGCTTGTGCTATGATAAGTTGATTTCTTGTGATAGGTCCATTGCTCCTTGTTTGGGATACCAATATTTCAGGTGGTTCTTCTTCTTCGGTGGGATTGACAAGAGATTATGTATGATTGATATCCCACAACACCATAGTTGTTTGCTTGGGTGGCTCACTAACCTCATTTTCTATGACATTTGATGTTTGATCATTGGGTTGTTCAATAAAGGTACAACCATCTAGGAAAAAATTCGATAAAAAATTCATGGCGTTCACCTATTGGGGGCAATCTTTCTCTGAATGTTTTTCTTGATGATAATTTCAAAAGGAATCAGAGGCTACTTCACCTAAGTCAATGTTTAAGATGGTCGGAAGGGCCTCAATAACCTTGTAAGGCAATGGTTTCCTAAAGAAAGGTTTGTAAGGCCTAGGATTAGACATGCCTTCCCATACGTTCCTCTTCATGTCTATGATCTCGTTAGATAACTTCTTAACCATTCTTTGTAGGATTTCCATATCTGCAATGTCTTTCTCAAAACTTTTCTCAGCTTGTTTACTTGGTGGTTGTGTCAACAAAATTCCTCTTTTATATGGTTGTTGGGTTTCCTTATTTGATAAGGAGATATTGTTATCTTTACATCCTTTCATCTGGAATTCAATAATTTTGTCTTCCTCGAAATTCTCAGCCAGACTCAGTTTAGCAGCTCTTTTGACTAACATGGAGATAAAGGTTGGTAATGCATCCGCATATACCTCAATGTGTATCTCTTGATTGGGCTTGGCCTTAGGTTGAAATTTATTAAGGATTGTTGTAAAAATATGATTAAATAATTTGACCTTTTCCTTCGGTCTCATGGTAGCAACGACAAACTCAGCCATCAAGGCTCTCGTAGTTGTCTCTTTAGTAAATTTTTCTAGGAAATATTTCTTGAATTCTGTCCAGTTATTTATGGAACCAACCGGGAGGTCAAAATACCATGTTGAGGATGAATTATCAAAAGTGTATGGGAACAGTCTCCGTACAACATCTTCATGTTGCACGTTCATCATCCTTATTGCTGGTATGATTTTTTTGATATGATCTCCAGGCAGTCCAGAGGTTTCCAGGTTAAACTTGGAAAGAAGCTTCTTTGTATGCCTAGGTAAATTATGCAACCGACTTGGTATGTCCAAAGCATCCCTGTCCAACTATGGTTGGTTGTTTGCGGGCTGATAATTACCCTCAAGGATGTTTTCATTGTTGTCTCCAAAATCGTCTAACTCGTCATCTGAGTCTTTTGAATTAGAACCTACCTCTTCAGAGTCAGAATTATCATGCCTAGAGTAGGTACTTGTTGGTGGGGTGACAATTGGTGTTTCATAAATAAAAATGAGAGGTTGATCAATTTTAGTTAGGGCGAAATCTACTAAATCCTCGACTGTGTGGACAAAAGTGTGATCGGGACTGGAAAAAAAATGGATTGGGATTTCGCTTCCTACGGGGTAAGAAAGGAGCTAATGGAAATGCATTGATTTATCAAGCATAAGCTCTAGTAATCCTCATGAACGCATTGATTTCTTCATGAGGGATCACGTAGGGTATTTCTGGGTGATGGTAAGTATCATCCTCAACACGTGGTGAATCACTGGTGGTGGGCATACCTACTATGATAGGGTTTTCCTAAGAAGGACTAGCCATGCATGTGGGATGTTTTGAACGTATGGGTTATTTGAGATATATTTCTATTGGAAAAAATGTTATGACTAGCAATGCACTCGTTCAGGCCCTCCTTCTAGTGCCAATTTTGTTGAGGGGTCTAAATTCCATGTAACTCAACAGTACAAATCACGCTCAGAGACGAGGCCCAATTAGACTCTTCTTTGTTTAAAGTAACATGATTCTCCAGATTGATAGTACGACAAGTTTCGATGGGCTTTAAACGTTGTTTTGGAAAGTTTCCTTTCTAACTGTGTATCTCTTTTTTGGAATTTTTTTCTTTAATATTCAAACATGCTAGAAATATAGATAACTTAGATGACTAAATCTGAAGAAAACCATGCCCAGCACAACCTCCAACTGGCGGTATGTAAACAATACACAAGCCTAACTAATATCAAAAGTAATATTAACATTAGTCAAGTTATCGGTATTGTTTAAGAAAGAAAGAAACAATTACACACAAATCACATGTAAAGACAAATAAACCATAATTAATTCTACATATTGTTTGCATGTAATACATTAAAACACCAACGAATATGAATCAACTTTCATTTAGCAACCATAATCATTCAAGATAACTTACATAATCA
This sequence comes from Picea engelmannii, assembly GCA_009831015.1. NCBI lineage: Eukaryota > Viridiplantae > Streptophyta > Pinopsida > Pinales > Pinaceae > Picea > Picea engelmannii. The sequence goes on along the minus strand of ML777605.1, from coordinate 111,102 downwards.
TAATGTTACTAAAAGTCGTGTGGTTGATAATTGTTTGCAAAACAATCCACAAATCGAGTTTTATCCACGATCTTGGCAAAAAAAATTCTATGCCTCTATATGAGATTCAATATTAAACTTAAAAAAAAAATCTCTTTCTAACTCTCTAGTTCTTACAAAAACCATCGACCCTTCAAAATGAGGTCGATGTCCTTATTTATAAAAAAAAATAGACATACTAAAAATAGCTTAAAAGTTCACTTAAAGTAAAGACAAGAATTAGTAGAGTGGACTCATCCATGTGTAATCTCCTAGTATACTTTCCGTCATCTCAATGGGTTTGCTTGACCGTATTCAAACCATTAGGAGAAAAGATCTTTGCATATATGGAGGTATGGAAATCAGTGTTTTTCCATTGGTGCGCTAAGATCATCTTTCATCTCCATTAGTTGACGTTTAAACTTATTCATTTCGGCACTCAAGTATTGCAATATTTTCGATGCTCTGATCGGGCCATTAGTGAACCTTCTCACTTGTCCCTTTTCCAAAGTTTTAATTTCAAGAACATCGGCTTCAAACTTCCAATCATGTTCCTTAGGTTGCTTGACCATGTTGTTGAGGTCCACGAAGTCTTTGGGCATACCAAATTCAAGGAGATGGATATCTTTCATCCTCTGGTTTATCTTTTCCCAATTGTTGAGACATTCCTCCCATTTGTCCTACATATTTTGTTATGGTTCTGCCACTAGTTTTTTCCAATACTTAGCTACCTTTTGGAATCTTGCTAAGCTACCATCCATAAGCATCTTGATGCCATGCTCCTCTTCGCACCGAACCTTCTAGATTTCTCTGATATATTCGATCTGTGACAAAGCTTTGTGTGATTTTTCGGACCACCTCATCATATCTTTGTGGGATATCATCCCTAGTAAGGTATCCTCCTGATAGCTTACAATCTAAGCCATAAATATGTCATTGTCTAATGTAAATCGATTGTATCCTTCTCAGAACTCAACTCTCATGAAAGTAATTTCATGTGAGGTACCTTGATAGTATTTGACTTGGTGTCTAAGATGCATCATCTCTATCCTCATGGACTCTACCTCCCACTCATCTTATTTCACTATGTCGATGGTGCCACTAGATATGGCCATTCTGGCCCCTAGTAATTTGCTCACTTTGGATTTTCTGGCATCGAGAAGGGTTTCTTATGTAGTAATCATCACAACGTTATCCAAAGTGAGCCTCCTTTTCTTGTCGGTCCTTTTGACCACCACCTGTCTCTTTCTATCATATGTTATGGCATGGACATCGGCCACCTCATCCACAAGTTCTAGAAATTGTTGATCACCCCATTATATAGCATTGTCGAGACTACCTAGAGTGTTGAAATGCTCAAGGGTTGGTTCCTTGCCTTTGTCGATTGTTGTCATCCAATTATTGGAATTCTCTGAGTCTCCACCTATTACCTGCTCTTGATTCAGGGATGTAGAAGGTCACTTCATACTACCTCCTTGTTCACCCCCTACATTAGGCTAAGGGAGGAAAAAGAACTAAAGGCAATAAAGGAGGATCGTAGAAGGAACACCAAAGAAGAAATATAGAAGTAAATTCCCAAATGTTAGTAGAAGCCAAGAATATAGAAACTAAACCTAAGATTAGAAAAAACACCTTGAAATATGCACAAGAAAAGTAAAGAATGGAGGATGGAAAGAAAATAAGAATAGAAGAAGAATAAATAAGGCAAGAAGAGGTGTTATTGCACAAACTATAGGTTGGGAAAAGCCCGAACCAATCCACAATATGGTGATAACAGTGGGAGATATTACCCACTGTCACCTTAGATAAGCCCTCCCCTAGCTTTAGTGAAAGAAAAATACAACACAAGGGGGGAATCTTGGGTGACCCTAGGGGGAAATGAGATGGAAAGTGAGACTATGAAAGTGATGCCCCTATAGGTCAAGTTACTGAATGGAATATGGCTTGGAAAGGAATCTCGAAAGTGATCAATGGTTGCCAAGAGCTCAAGTATCTGCAGAAGATGATTATACATGCCCGAGACACAAGAAAAGACGAGATGCAAGCCCAATAATTCAATGGAAAAGCAATTGAATCTTGTTTTCCTAACTAGAATTAGTATATAATTATATAAATCAGCAATGAAATAAATTGAATAGTTGTTAAACAAGTCACTAAAAGTCCAAGTAAATATGCAAGAGACTAACTAGCAATTACTAGTGAAACTCAAGTATGATAGCACAAGACTTTAGCAACATTTAACGGCTATTTGATATAAGTATTGAAGAGATATTTCTGAAGCATTATGGCTGTAGAAAAAAAGTTTTACTACAGAAAATTCCAACCACCAAAACTTGCAAGTAAACCACCCAAAAGAAGCACAATAACTAGTAGGTTAACTCGACAGCTTTCTAGCAAAATTTAACGGTTAGAACATGAGAAAATTTAGAAAGTATGAAGTGATTTCTTGCATCCCTGATGACAGTAGCTTAACTTTATTACAGCAGAAATAAATCCTTGGAGAAACAAGATTCTCTAGTGGCCTTGATAAGCTTTTAGCATGCATAAAAGATTCCAACTTAAACAATTTCAATATCTCGTAATTCTATGTATTTCTAATGCAATGATTTTATTTCTCCAATGCAAGATATTAGTGCCTTTGACTTTTGGGTTATGGAGTATTTAAAAATGAAAGAGCTAGTTGTGCTACTTCCTTGGGGGTGTAAGCCCTTTTACTCCCCAAGGCAAGCAAAAATAGCTAAGGAAAACCCTAGGAGGGTGTAAACCCTTTTACTCTTCCTAGTATTTCTTTGTGCAATAAATTATTCCAAGACAATTATGATGGGATTACTGGGGTTGTATGCCCTTATACTCCCCAAAATCTTATCAAATTAACCTTATAACCAAGAAAATAATATATAACAAGAGAGATTCCTTACCTAGTCCAAGCATTAACAAGATAAGCTCATTTTAACCAAGAAAATCCACCACAAAAGCAAGAAATAGTCTCCAAGAAAGATAGCACCTTACTTCTTCATCCAATAGCCAAATCAAACCATAGCAAGAGATAGTAACAACAGATATAGATGAAATTTCCCAAGTAGGGCGCAAATTTCAGCCAAGTATCCTCTCCAAGATGGGGGAGTTATGATAAAAATGAAATAGAAGTGATCCTTATTTATACAAATCCTCCTAAAAGTGTTTGTCCACATAATTTTAGGGTAAACCACAAAGTAAGGGGTCAAAAACCCTTACTTTTCCCCTTTACATTACAAAATTCAAATTTAACTTTAAAAATGCACATAAGAAACCCTAAGGTGACGTCAACCCTCTTCTAGGGTGATGTTTTGACACTTTTTGCAAGTCGTTGGAGTTGAGGAGGCAAGTCATTGGGCCTTCTAGGGCCTCCTTCTCATGTGCTAGGGTTTCCTCCTTCAATCCATGCCTCCTCCCATTAAAATATGCCAAGTGTCCATCATCAATTACTCCACCACCAAAACCCTAGCCCTAGGGTGACGTCAAGCTCCTTAAGTGTGGTGTTTTGGTCTCAAGAGGAATTTTTGGGCTGAAAATGGGCTAGGATAGATCCCCCAAGGTTTCTCTCAAGCCTTGAAAGGCTACCATCATCGTCCGGTGTGTGGGCCATGATATCCAACATGTGAGATTCAATCCCCAAGGAAGCCCAAACTAGGCTTTTTCTTCCAAATCTGTCCACCAACTAGGTCCTGCAAAGACAATGAATACGCCCTCCAAGAATCTCAATTAAAATGCATCATGATAAGTAAATCAAATCAATAATACATCCACCCAACCATGTGCATCAAAAACCACCTCATAGAACTAAACAAGTGCTTAAAGACCCTATGCAATTTGCCAAGTTTAGGTATGGGAGGTTTGACAAGACAACCTATTTGGTGAATTGTACCTCAATTTTAGGAGTGTTTCCCAAGTGGACCCCTCTCTAGGTCATGTGGATAAAGTGACATGGATGGGGGAAAGACTTTTGGGCATGGGGTTCATGACATATAAGGGATCCTAGTGTCTCATTTATGGGTGCCTTTGTAGAGGGTGTGTTGCACCTTCATTTTCAATGCAACTTTTTTCCAAGCCCATTTATTTCCTTTTGTTCTTTTAAGATGTTTCTAGGTTGAAGCCAAGGTGGGACTTCTACCTAAACATGAAAAATAGTGCCCACCTTGACTCCACCCTAGTCACATCATGCTTCCCCAAGTTGAAGAAAATGTGTGGGGCTTCTACCTAAGCATGAAAAACATTGCCCACAAATGCTCCACCTTGTCTAGAATTTTGTATTAGTTATTTTTCACGGGTCCCATCAGTTTCTTAAAGAGGTATTTCATTGTCCTCGGGATCCTTGGGCAAGCATATAGAAGGTTCATGATCAAATTTTATCTTTTTCCAGCTACAAGCCTCTGGGCCTTAAGCCCCTTCTTCCCATGAAATGAGGGACAATCCCTTCTTGGGTCAGTACACTCGAAAATCCAAAAAGATAAGAAGATGAGGGGATGAAGTGTGGAAAACAAAAAGTATGGTCGAGAATGGCACGATGACCTATCAAGGGGACCTCCCAGTAGAAAACCTATTCCTAAGGGTGACCACTTACTAGGGTGCAATCTCAACCACCAAGGTGAAACAAGGCAAAGAGCATAATTTCCAAGCAGATGTTACATAATCAAAAGTAGTTCTAAATGCAACAAACCCAAATGCCTCAAATATTGAAATGACACTCACCACAATACCTAGATTGTATCTCATGGAGCAATACCTAATGTCTTTTAGAAACTATTTGATGTGGTGCATACCCTCATGATGAACCTGAGACCTGTGGTGGTGAGGTGGGTCTATGTCTGTGCAAGTGGACGTTGTTGCCCATATGTCTCTCAGTACTCCATGTCTGCAAATTGAGAGCCTTGAGGCATCATCTCCTTAGCTATCCCTAAGAAATGGGGATAACAAGAGGAACATAAGAAGAAAGAGGAGGAACAAAGATTGAAAGATGAAGAGAAAAGGAAGAAGGAAGAAGAGTAGAGGACAGAAACATAGTTGAAGAGAAGAAGAGACAAGAGGAAGATAGAATAAAGAAAGGGGAAGAGAGGCTTTTCCATGAAGCAACTCAAACTGAAATGGATGAAAAAGGTACAACATGTGACACAAAACAAAAATCAAAGCAAATGCATGCATAAAAACCAACACAACAGACACCACCACCTCCTAGTAGTGTCATTGACCTGACAGAGGAGGATGTGATTATTCCAAAGATAGGGGGACAAAGGAAAGGAATTGATGCTAAAACAATTATACACTCAAGGAATCCTAAAGATTTTTTTATTATGAGGTGACCATCCAATTCCAAAACCTTTAGAATAAGTTGTTGACTTTGAACCAATAAATAGAAGGGAAAATGCAATAGTGAAGAGAACCAAAAGAGGAAGAAGGTGGATGTGGATACTATTGGGTATGTGTTATATTTTTTGCATGTGTGTGTGTGGGCGTGTTAGATTCGACAATTGCGTCTGACGATCCCTCTAGTAATAATCTCGGATTTTGATATTTTAGCGGATTTTGCTATTTTAGTAGTTTCTAAATTAATACCTGATTAAGGGATTAGGGTTTTGGTATCTACGGAATACCTAAAAACATTGTATATATATTGTATGGTGAATGGTGAAATTAATACAATGAAGCGTTGAAAGGTTTTCTCTCGGTTAAGGGTTTCCGGTATAAATCTCAGTGTACTATGTGTATGAACCATTGATTAATTTATGTTTTGCTTAAGAATCTATATGCATTGCTTTACTTCACAGGTTTAAAACTTACAGATACCTCCATCCTTTTCACAAATAAGGAATCCATGTTTGATAATAAGAAAGTTAGGCTCGATGATCTTTTGTTAGTTGGGATATTTATTTCTCATGCCACCATAAAAAACACAAAATATGAATCATATAAATTTAAAAGCCTCGGGAAGCAAGTCATTTTACTGGAGAACCAAGTTAACTATTACAAAGGCTCACAAGATGTAGTTAATAGCTTTATTTAGGAAGTCATAGAAGAAGATAATATCAATGATCAATTCGAGAATGAATTCATTGTAAAAGTATTTGAATTACAGGTGTTGAGCATTCAACTATCCATATTGTATGAGGAAACACTTTGATCCAGTTGGCTATTGGTGGCCACCCACGTATTCCAACTGGCTCCTCTTGTCCATTTTTAGTTCAGCACATTCTTTTGTACTTCTTTGTAATCGTGGGTTCTACACTTCTGGGGTTGTATGAAGCCCTACACATCTTCCAGGTGGATATTGGTGGCCTATCACCTAATCCAACTGGCTTATTTTGTATGTTTTCATGTCATCACATCTTGTTGTACTTCGAGGGCCATTTTGGAGGCCTAAATGGTGTTTTTTTTGGCTTGCCACAGTCAAATTGTATATGGAGTCAAATTTTGATGGAGGAATGTGTATCTCTCTGAAATACCTTTCCAACGAGCTATCAGGCGCCTAAAACAAAGGTCGTATGCAAAAGTTATGACCCCAGGAAGTTAAGGTACCAACTTACCCATAGGGCCCCACATGACTTGTGACGTTTCACCTCCTAGGGTTAGGTTTTTGGATGTCTAGGGTTTTTTCATTCATGAGTAATATCAAAAAGGCCTCTAGGGCCTCATTGTAATTGATTCTACTCAGACGAATGTGCTTAGCAGCCACATCTCTTCTTAGAGATAGATACCACCATTCGAGCAAGTGTTTCAGTTTTGCAATTTTATAGTTTCAACCTATTTTATTATTCAATAGAAGATATTGTTCATTGGATATTTGTGTTATTTTTCATATCTCCATGTTTATTGTATTTAGTTTGTTAATCAGTTTGTTCCACTTCTAAATCCATATCAGTGGTATCAGAGTGGTCTGCTCTTCATTTATTTTTCTTCGTGCATTTCCCCAACAAGATCTAGGTACAAGAAGTTGGGACTTGAACCAATCAAGCCATTGCAAAATCGGTCGTGTCGAGCCCGACAAAGACCCATGGGGGACGAAAAGAAATATGATGGATCAGGAGATCCTGTTAAAATGTTTCTCAAGGAAGCCCTCGTGCGACAAAGGAACAAAATGATGGACAAATTCACGCAGATCCTTTGACGGTTGCCCATGAGAGAAGCATCTTCATCAAGCGGCCATGCAACCCCCTTCAAGGTACATGTAAATTTTGATATTCCATTATTTGAAGGACTAATAGATGCGGATGTTGTAGATAAATGGTTTAATTTGCTTAAAGGGTATTTTTCAGTCCACAATTTTTTTGATAGGGAAAAGATCACTTTTGCACTCCTCAAGGCCTTTCCCCATGTTAAAGATTGGTGGGATACTTACTCTAAGCAAAGGGTCGTAGAGGAATCTACAATGTTTATGGCGGCCCCTACATGGGATTCCTTCCGGGACTCCATTGAAGAATAGTACTACCCTGTTGGAAGCTATGAGGACTTGTACACCAGATGGACCACCCTACGTCAAGAAAGGGACCAGACAATACTAGATTTCACCAATATTTTCCATACCCTGCACACCAAATTGGGTATCAAATACTCTAAGCATCATCTGGTGCTCAAATACCACAACTATTTTCACAGATACATTCAAACAGAAATGGATTTTCTGACCATCGCCTCATTGGGAACAACGTATAGATACGCTGTCAAGATCGAGTAGACATTTAAGTAGAAAAGGTGAGAGTTTGGATCTGCAAATCCCTCACAGTCGAAGTAGGGAAAAGGCAGCCCCAACCCACACAGCAAGGGACCAAATCGATATGGTCACCCTCAAGACAACCAGTCCAAGCTGCAACACAAGAAGGAAAATGAGAAGACGAAGAAGGACACAGGAAAATGTTGTGAGTACCATAAAAGCCCTTCGCACAACACTGAAGAATGTCGCTCCAAGCAGTCACTCATGGTCGAACTGAAGGCTTCCAAGTCAGAGGTCGATTCTAATTCTGAATCCAATCACGAAGGAGGGAAGCGGATTATCGATGTTGAAACTAGTTCCATTGTCACTACCACCAAAGTCTGGCCAAGCAAACCAAAAGAACCAAAGGAAGGTGAACACCTCTTTCACTCACAGATGTGGGTAAAGGGGTCTCCACTTCATTTCATTATCAATAGTGGTAGTCAGAAGAACATGATTTCAGCAGAGGTTTTCAAGAGGTTGGACCTGCCAATGACACCGCACCCGCAGCCCTACACCATCGATTGGCTTTTCCAGGGAAGAGATATTTGTGTCAACCAACAGTGTCGACTGCCCTAAGACATCAAGACTTTCAAAGATGAAGTAGTGTGTGATATTTCTCCCCTTGAAGTTTGTGATGTTCTTTTAGCACAATAATATTTTTGGAAGCATCATGATGTGTATCAGTCTAGACCCCGTAGTGTTATTATTACTTTGGGTAGACAAATGTACAAGATACCAGAGGTAGCGCCTCCTACTGTTATTTCTTTAATCTATGTTAAGCAATGGAGTAAGGTCATTTCACAGAACAAGAAGTTTGTCTTCTTCATGTTCTGTGCTCACAGTAAGCAGAAGGTCTCCGCCACATATGTGGCCTCTACACAGAGCCTCTCTTTGCACCATAATCAAGTGGACAGGATAGTGGAAGAATATAGAGACATCTTCTCCTCACCTACAGGGGTATCGACACACTGCCAAGTCAAGCTTCCAATTGATCTTCCCCCAACGCATCTCTACCTAACGGACTAGTCTATCATCGCTCTCTGATGGAAAATGATGAAATCAGGCATCAAATCCAAGAGCTTCTTCAAATGGGGCACATCATACCCATCTCCTCCCCTTGCGAAATCCCAATTGTACTAGTGCAGAAGAAGGATGGGACTTGGAAACTCTGGATTGATTACAGAGCCTTAAACAAAATCACAGTCAGGAACTGTTACAGCATTCCCAAGATTGATGACCTTCTTGACCAACTCAAGGGGGGAAAGTTCTTCAACAATATTGACCTAAAGTCTGGCTACCACCAGGTTCCCATCGAACCAATTGATGTATGGAAGATAGCCTTCAAGTCTAAACAAGGTCTCTTCGAATGGCTAGTCATGCCCTTTGGCTTAACAAATGCACCAGCCACTTTCACGAGGTTGATGGATGATGTATTGAGACCCTTCACCAACTCCTTTGTGGTGGTATATTTGGATGACATCCTCATCTTTAGCAGAACATGGGAGGACTACATGTGGCATATACAGTAGGTTTTGAGCACTCTACAATAGCACAAGCTATATGCCAACTTGGAAAAATGTTCTTTTGGCGTGAACAGGGTCCAATACATGGGCTACATTGTTGATGAGCATGGGGTACATGTTCATCCAGCTAAGATCCAAGTCATCTGTGACTGGTCATCCCCGACCACACTGACCGAGATTTGGAGCTTCTTGGGACTAGTCAACTTCTACCAACGGTTCTTGTTGGGATTCTCCCATATTGCATGGGCCCTCATCCAAGTGACCAAGGGCGGTGGTAGGGCTAATTTCGTGTGGGGGAAAGAACAACAACGAGAATTTTATGATCTGAATCATTTCTTGTGCTTATCTCCAGTACTCTCCTTGCCCGATCTGCAGAAACCATTTGAGATTGATACTAATGCATCTAACTATGTTGTGGGCGCAGTTCTCACTTACAATGATCATCCGGTGGCATAACATAGTGAGGCACTCTCAGATATTTTCCGGAAATACCCCACCTATAGCAAGGAAATGTATTCCATTGTAAAAGATTTTCATCAATGGAAACATTGCATTCTGGGAAAGGAGACGATCATACACACTGATCACAAGCCTCTGCAATTCATATAGACACAGGGGAAATTACATAACGACATCCATCATAAGTGGTCCACCTACCTGTAGCAGTTCCATCTCAACATCAAGTATAAGACAGGTATCTCAAATCGTGTCGATGACTACCTCAGTCAACCTCCTATGGCTGCACTCACCACTGTTCTCCATTCCTGTGGACATGAAGCATCTGAGTGGCCCCAACTTTATCAGCAAGATACAGACTTCGCCACCACCTATCAGCTCTTGGGTACTGAGACGAACAAAGTTCGCTCACACCAGATTTATCCAAAATACTTGGAATATAACATAATAATCCATGTAGGAATAATGTATAAAATATGAATAGATAAGATAATAATAAGATGATTACAATTGAGAATGAGGGCTTGTTTATATACCCACGCAGGGGTGCCCTTTAACTAATAGTCATATCATTTGAGACATGTCCTTTCATTATTAATAGTTATTATTTATTTATTAATTATTATTATGTTATGAATATCTATTTATAGGTATATTTATGTTCATAACATTGCATTCCCCTTAAAAATGCTTTGTCCTTGAAGCATACTTAAAACTTGTCTCTTGCGCTAGCTTGTAATTATTGTCGCATGATTCTTCATTATCGAGTTAGTAATCATTGAGGACCTAAGACAATAGGATCTTCTAAGCGTTGAACAGAACTGTCGCATTTTAAAGGAGTCTTCCCATCCTAATTCGATCTTTTGCATGGGGAGTTTATAGGGTTCTTGGAAAGAACTTGATGTATTTAGACTCCCATGATAACTTCTATTTTGAGCATCACTTGTAGTGGAAGTAATATTCTTCGACATACTGGTCATTTTATTCTGTTGATACACGGATTGGATAAAGTATCGATTTTTGTGATTAAGATGTTGGTAAGGCATCCTTGCAACTTGATCCTTACTTCATATACTTTTAGTTTTTCGTTGATTAAATTTTGGAATTGAGTATTCTTGATATTTTTGGCTTGTTTGTACCTCAACATTTGAAAACATCTTTACATCAGCTGGATTTGCCTCCTTTTGAGTTGTAAGGTTGATTGGGTTTGTCATCGTTTCCCTATCGACTAATGATGTTTTGCGATCTAGATTTTCTTGTAAAGTCTTCTTATCATGCTTCAAATTTTTAATCTGAGTTAATAAATCTTGATTATGAACCCTTAGGCGTGAATTTTCTTCGTCATCTTCTGATTTTCCGACTTTATTTTTTGATTCTAGATTATTTTTTCTTTCATCCTTTAAGATTTCAATTTGTTCTAGTAAATTATGATTAAGGTTCCTTAGGCAGGAGATTTCTCCCTCTTTTTCGGTTAATTTCTCTTTGAGACCTTGATTTTCTTGTTCGAATTTTTGAAAACACTGCTCCTTCTCCTTGGATTTCATGATTTTTGCAAGTAGTTTTTTATTATGATTTCTTATGCGAGAAATCCCTTCATCTTTTTCAATGATGATTTTGTCACATTCTTCTTGTCGATCTTGCAACTCTTGTATTGACTTCTGGTTATCTAGAAGGATCACTTCTTATATGTCCTTCAGGTCTTCTGATGATGGAGCTTATGAAATTGACTTCATTGTAGCGTCCTGTAATGTGATTTTCTTCTTCTTATAAGAAAATGTCAAAAACTTTCTCCTTGTGTGGAAAATAAAAGTACCTAATGTATCTACCCAAGTTGACCCTAGAATTATATCAACATTGTCTTGATAGAGTGATACGACACTGAATTTAGCTGTGAATTTGTAATCGCCCATATATAGTTGTAGGTTCTTAATGTCATATTTATCATCGGAAATACACATGTCATTTTCAATTATATTTGGCTCTAAAACCATTAATTGGTTTGCCAGGTCAACGTTAATGTGATTTTTCCTAGTGGTTGGGCAAATAGCGATGTTGATATTCTTTCCTTGAATAATCCCATTAACTTTTAATAAGGGATCCAAATATTTTTTATAAGTAGGGGGGAATCTTCCTCCTTCCATTTTTGAATTGTCCTTTTTATAACTTAAATTGGACTTTGGATTTTTTATTTTTTTTCTCACTTAAACTTAAGAATATCCTTTTATATGAGCCTTGAAAATATAATATATTTTATTCTTACTTTATTAATACCCTTTTAACTTAACTCACAAATAATTTTTATTTTTTTTTACTTAATGATTTTAATTTTTTTATCACCCCTTTCATAACTTTTACTCCCACTCATAAGAATAAGCTCTCACTTTAAAATATAATAATATATTTTCTCAACTTTTTTTTCTGCTTTCTTTTTTTTATCATTTTCAATTCCAAATAGAATAACCTTGTCTTTAATTTATAACTCTTTATTAGATATCCTCTTCCTTTAATAGTTTCCTTTATAATCCCTTTTAATAGAATTTCTCTTCTTATAACTTTTTCCTTCTTTTAGACTTGAACCCCTTTTTTTTTAGGAAGGATTAAATAATACCCTTCAATATCTTTTCCTTTCGATAGAGTGGATTTTGAAATATATATATATATATATATATATATATACTTTTAATAATTTATATAAATATAAATATAATTTATATTTATATAAAATATATATGTATTTTTTCTTTTTAATTTTCTCTTTTTATATCTTTGGAATTAACCCTTTAATAAATTTTGATCCTACTAAGTAATAATAAAGCCCCTTTTTATAATATTCTAATAGTCTCTTTGTAAGACAATATTAACCCTTTTTTCATCTCATAAAATTTAAAATATGTTAGTTCGTACTGGTGAACCTTTTTTTAAAAAAAATCTTTGGAAGATTACTTACCACTAAAACTTAAATAACCCTTATATCTTCTTTCCTTTATTTTTTTTTATTTGGATTAATAAAACATTTACTATCTCTTATAATTTCTCGTATTAATTATATTAATATAGCACCAAGCATAAATTTGAACTTTGATGTTGGGTAAACTTAATTATCAAAGGTCGCAACTGTACGGACTGATTCGGTAAACCATTAATTAACTTTTGTACGGATGGATGGTTTTCGTACGGCCAAGAATTGTGGGTTGTACTGAATTTATTGAGTGATTACTAGAAAAATAGTTGATTGGTTGTATGAATTGCATGTGGCACAGATCGTACGTGGTATGGAGCACACATAATAATATTTTTTTTAGCATTTTCCTTATTTGCTAATTGATTGGTCGTGACCGTACGAGAGGGCACAAGTGGTACAGAGTACGGATGGCACAACTATGGTATAGATTGTATGAAGCGGCAGGTATAGAGGTCTGATGGATATAAAACAACAGGTATGGCAGATTTATAAAAATAGAGGTACGACAGTTTTATAAAAAATTTAAATGTAGGGTTGTCGATTGATAATTGATTAACTGTACAGAAAAATTGAATGCACATGTGTACGGCTGGTAAACTCGTACTATGATGTATTAAAATGGATGGTATTGTGGCAGTTGTTGTGCGGTCTTTTTATTTTGGCTTGGACTCGATATATGGCATCAATGATTCTTGTTTTGTTTTTTGTTTTTTTGATAATTCCTTGAGTAATTTCAACTCCTGGAATTTTTTTTGCTTCTTGATAATTCTTTAAATAATTTCAATTCCCAAATTTCTTGTTTCCTCAAACTTACAGCATAATTATTATATTTTTTTTAACAAAATTTATGGCTTTAGTGCGGCCAAGGGCCAGACTTTGGTCAAAAGACCTTGGAGTCGGAGAAGCTCCGAAAAAAATTGAGAGTGGCTAAAAGCCTTTGTCAGACAAAGCCTAGAAAATATGGCCAAAGGCCTAGTTGGTGGTCAAGGACCAGATTTCTCAAAGAAACTCTGAAATGATGGGGTTGGCTAAAAATCGATTCAGACAAGGTCTGATAAAGAGACTGACCATAGGCCAAGATCAGAAAAACGAAGCTCTGATACCAAATGAGACGAACAAAGTTCGCTCACAGAAGATTTATCCAAAATACTTGGAATATAACATAATAATCCATGTAGGAATAATGTATAAAATATGAATAGATAAGATGATTACAATTGAGAATGAGGGCTTGTTTATATACCCACGCAGGGGTGCCCTTTAACCAATAGTCATGTCATTTGAGACATTTCCTTTCATTATTAATAGTTATTATTTATTAATTAATTATTATTATGTTATAAATATCTATTTATAGGTATATTTATGTTCATAATAGGTACAGGCGCGACTGTCACCGATTTTCACATTCAGGATGGACTATTATGCCACCTGGGCCATCTTTGTGTTCCTACAAGCGAGTGTGCAAATTTGATTTGGGAATCCCACTACAGTCGGATGGCAGGGCATTTTGACGTGGAGAAGACTATGGTCGTTCTTCAGAAACATTTTTATTGGCCAAAACTTCGACAGGACATCAGCAAGTATATCAGATCTTGCATTGGTTATGCCATTGCCAAGCCAGCCATCAAGAAGTGAGGCTTATACACCCCTCTTCCTACTCCCGAGAAGCCTTGGGAATCCATCTCAATGGATTACATGTATGTTCTTTCGTTCACCGGGCAAGGAAATAATTACATATTTGTGGTCGTTGATCATTTTTCGAAGACAGTCATCCTCACAGCCTGCAAAAAGAATATCACAGCGGCAGATACTGCCAATCTCTTCTTCTAACAAGCGTGGGTCCACTTTAGGATACGACAGACCATCATCTCCAACCGGGACAACGTTTTCCTCAGCACATTTTTGTCAAGTCTCTGGTCACTGTTTGACACCAAGGTCACAAAATCCACTACTTTCCACCCCCAAACAGATGGCCAAACAGAGGTCATCAATCGGATGATTGTGCACATCCTGTGCATGTACAACTCTAAGCATCCACGTACATGGGATGAGAGTCTCCCCTATGTTCAACAGAATTACAACAGGGCTCTCCATAGCTCCATCGGCCATATCCCATTTCAGGTGGGGCTAGGATTCCAACCCTTGGAACCCATTGATTTTGCACTTCCTCTTGCCACCACAAAGATAGACTCTTCCCATGATCCATTTGTGATTGAGAAATCCACTAGATTCATTAAGAGGATTCAGCACATCTGCCAACAGGTTCAGGAGATTTTGCATAAATCCAATGCTAAGTACAAGCAGCGCCATGATCAAAACAGGGTACCACACTAGTTTCAAATTGAAAACAAAGTATGGTTACATTTTAAGAAGGAGCATCTCACGGGGCCCCATCAGAAGCTCCACCCACTTCGCTATGGGCCTTAGCCTATCACCAAGGTCGTGGATAGCAATTCTTTTGAGCTCAACACTCCACCCTTCCTTGGCATGCACCCAATGTTCAATGTGGACTTCCTTCGACCATATTTTACACCATTATTGGACACCTCAGAGATCGTCAAACAACTGAACCCAGAGAGATCAACCCTGACTACATGGAACAGGCATCCACTAATCAGATAGTGGATACACAGGTCAAGGGCACTCACCAGCAGAGGATCCAGCTTTATCGGGTTGTCAAGGCAGGGCAACTCCTCCACCAAGGAAAGTGGCTCACCCGGGGCCAAGTCAAGCAGAATTTTCCTCGCGTAATGGGGGAACTCAACGCAATGCATACCATTACTTCCTAAGGGGGGAGGATTGATCCAGTTGGTTATTGGTGGCCACCCACCTATTTCAACTGGCTCCTCTTGTCCATTTTTAGTGCAGCACGTTCTTATGTACTTCTTTGTAATTGTGGGTTCTACACTATTGGGGATGTCTGAAGCCCTACACATCTTCTAGGTGTATATTGGTGGCCTCTCACCTAATCCAACTGGATTATTTTGTATGTTTTCATGTCAACACATCTTGTTGTGCTTCCAGGGTCGTTTTCGAGGCCTAAACAGTGTTTTTTTGGCTCTCTACAATCAAACTAAAGATAGACTTAGATATTGATAGCGGAATGTGTAGCTATCTAAATGACCTTTCCAACGGGATATCACGCGCCTAAAATGGAGGTCGTATGCAAAAGTTGTGACCCTGGAAAGTTGAGGTGCCAACTTACCCACAGGGGCCCACATGACTTTTGACGTTTCACCTCCTAGGGTTAGGTTTTTGGATGTCTAGGGTTTTTTCATTCATGAGTAATATCAAAAAGGCCTTTAGAGCCTCATTGTAATTGATTATGCTCAGAAAGATGTGCGTAGCAGCCACATCTCTTCTCAAAGATAGCTACCACCATTCGAGCAAGTGTTTCAGTTCTGCAGTTTTACAGTTTCATCCTATTTCATTATTCAATAGAAGATATTGTTCACTGGATATTTGTGTTATTCTTCATATCTCCGTGTTTATTGTATTCAATCTATTAATTAGTTTGTTATGCTCCTAAATCCGGATCACGCTTATTTGGAAAGAGCAACAAGCCAAAGTGCAAGATCCATTAAATTTCATCAAGAAGGTACATAAAAGACAAGGTCAATAGGATATTGGTATCATGGTATTGAAAAAGGTTGAGCTATATGGAATGAAATAGACAACCAATTAATTGGTATTATTGTCCAACGAGTTGTAGAAATGGATTAAGGATGAATGGTTGGTCGGCATTAAAAGTTGGGACCTGATAGAAGACACCACTATATGGTGAGATATGCCTAGCTTGGGTCCACTTGAAGGTTTTCGGCTAGCCACTGATGTTATGGAGAAATTTGAGGAAATTGCAAAGAATTGTGAAGTAGAATTGAAGAGTATCTCTTCCTTGGAGCATGTGCATCCCAAGAAGTTTATGGCGACTAAAGTGAGAACAATGAATTGGCTAGATTCCATATTTCCAAAAATAGAAAGATATATCAAGAGGTTTGGGAAGGAGATTCCCATTTTAAGAATACCAAGGGAGAAACCCATGTTTCCCCATCTAATTCTTTGTATTTCTCATGTAATGATCTATTCAATTAGTGGGGAAATTATGATGAGGAGCATGAAAACGATACAATTCATAATTCTCCCGAAGTTTAGTGGAGAAATGATTTACATGGATTTTGTGTGGCTTTTGCATGACCTTTTTGTTTTATTCTATAATTATGAATTTTTACTCTATAAATATGCAAGTTGAATACTTAGAAAGGGCTTTTGGCTCTAAGGGTGCTGCAAAGAATTGTAACTAAGAATTATTTCAAATTTAATTCAGAAGATTTCATCTTGAATCCGAAGACATTTTGTTGGGGATTAATTATTGATCGATTCTATTTGTCAACCACTATGTTCTTGGTTGAATACTTATATGTCTAGTAACAATTTTAGTTTCTCTCAAGTTGTCTTGTGGTATCAATTGGAATACTTGCTTTCATATCTTCGACAAATAATTTAGATATGTTTTACGGTTAAATGTTAAATTGTATTTTTGTTTAGTAATTTGTTTCCTATCATTTAATTCACTAAGCAATGTAGAATTATTTCTATAGCTACTTATGGATCGAATGACATTTTGTGTGATTTTTCTGTAGGTTTTTATTTCTGTAATAGTTTAATATGTTTATGTGGAAATATTCCTATCATGATATTTTTCCTATAGAATCAATTCCCAAGAGAATAAAACTACGAAGTTACTTCCATTTATTGTTTGTGAGAGTTACCTCTTAGGAACAAACTTCTTTTTATCCATTCAGGTTAGATTTCCTTATTTCATTTGGCATATCATATAAAAGATTAAAAAATAGAAATATTTAAAAGGAGAAACATAGCATTCATATAAATCCCATCTAATGGTTGTCGAACCATAACCCAGATGATTATCCAATTCAAATAGGGGAGAGTCGAATTGGGCTTCTTCCTTGGGTTTAATCCATACTACCGAATCTTGGGAATTCAACCCCCTCAACCATGCATATCCATGTAGAGGTAAAGATGAATATAGATCCATATGTCAGGGTAATTTATGCCATGAAATTGAACTAGTGGCTACAACAGATGGAAGTGTACTTTAACATACATGAATCCACTACTTTAGAATACATCAATACACTTTAATGACAAAAATAATCTCTCCTAAAGCACTCTACAAAATGCTAAAACACACATAGAGATACCAAGATGTTCTTGAAAACCTAACTGAGAAGAAAACTAGGTTGATTGAAGAATTTATTAAGCAGGAAATTCATTACAAAAGGGTGAGCTATACACAGATTTAGTGTATTGTTACTCACTAACAGAAAATTTATAGATGACCATGGCTCAAAAACAATCCTCACTCATCATGGGACAGACTCAATGTCTTCTTCTCCTCCAATCATCAAGTAGACTATTGTTTTGAACTCTCATCTATACAATTGTCCTTCATCATTTCCTCCTCATCTTTCCTCTCTATTAAATCCCCTTCTTCTCCACATCCTTCATTTTTAATGGGCTTCTTTGGAAAGGTGACCATCACAATGCTTCGTTTCAAATTCCGAATGAATTTTGGACATTTCCTCAACTTTACAAAGAAACAACAACAATTAAATGCTTGTTACAAAGTTTACAAGGAGATTTTGGCAAGGATCTAATTCATATCAAACCTCCCCATCTGCAGGATTTTGGTCCCCCAAAAATTCAACTCCCTTTGATCTTCTTCCTCTCTGCCTTCAAGGATCCTCTAGAAAATATCCAAGTAAGGGTGCCTCCACTGTAAGATGTAAGATAAGAGATAAATAGGGTTTTCCTTTCGCATAGACATGTTTTCCATCTCATGGATATAGATGACATTATTTGTTGCAATAGGTAGTTGGACAACCATTGCTCCTTAGGCTACAAGTGCAAGAAACTCCTCTTTCCCCTTGACCGTGACTCTCCAAGATTTCTTCTTTGTTGTTCAGTTCTTTGGATGGAGTTCTAGGAAAAACCTCCAATATTTGGCCTCCCAATGTCCAATCAATCTACAATACTATGAATAGTTCTTGCATGGGATACTTGCCCTTCTAGAGTGCCAACAAGTACTAGCCTTATGACCCCTTTTCTTGCAACAGAAAGAAACCAAAGATATTATCCCATACCCTTTCTATTTGTGATGGTGCTTTCCATATTGGTTTCTAGATTATTCAAGAATTGGAGTAGATCTAGATGGAGAAATCATGTCTTTGTTGCCTTGTTCCAATAATCTACGAGAATATTTGAGTGATTCGCTACACACTACTTTTCGAATTTCCTTTTCCTCGATGGGAATGGCTTCTTTTCTAATTCCTCTTGCCTTGATGAAGGTAGTTTTGATGAATGTGTACTAGCTTCTTATCCATTGAATCCTAGGCCTTCATGCTTGGGCCTCTATTGAGCTACAATGGGGATTAGAATCCCTTGGCCTTCCTTGCCTATCCCTTGGCCATCATAGCCCATTTTCCTCATGAGCTTGGAACCAATTCCTTTAGTGTCATTTTCAAAGTCATTGAAGGTCACTTGAGGAAGGTTCTTAGAAGGTGAGGTTGTGCTTGACTCCGTCGTGGTGTTGTCTTCCACATTGGCAATGGAAGGGCCTTACTTGGTCTCTTGGATAGTTGCTTGTAGCTTCTTCGATACCTCTTCCTTTGTTGACAAATATTGGTATTACTGAGTAGTCATTTGTGCGAACCTATCCTCTTTCCAATTATCCAACCAAGTGAATTTATCCCCCAATTGAAAGAGATGCAATCTACTCTTGTCTAATTCTACCATCGTGGTGGTGAAGGAGTCCTGGCGTTTGGAAATTTCTTTTTCTAGCTCATCCTCTTTCTACCTCCAATACCAACTTTCCTCTCGAATTTTCCTATTGAAGTCTCTCAAATATTCCATCTTCTCCCTCATCAAGGCTTTTCCCATGGAAACTACTTCAACGTATCTAACAAACCTGATCTAATACCATATTATTCTTAAATGGTAGGCCTATGGCCTCTCCATTTCATTAACAGAGATATTTTGCAGAATAAAAATAAATGAGTTCTTTGCAATTAAAAATAAGTTGAAATCGTGACTCTCACCTATTGTTTGTAAACTAGTTATAATGCTTAGTTCAAAAATCTAGCAAACAAAATATGGGCTAGTTGAATGCAAACATAAGGAAAGCAAGTCTAGTTTGTTTAAGTTTTGGTTCACTACGTAGTTACTTGCAATCCCAATTTCACATAAAATTCTACAACTCTGTCAATGCCAAAATGAAGTAGGACTTTGTGGTCCTCTTTCAATGTGCAAACACAACATTTGAATAACCACAAATTCGCCCATTAGTAAAAAAAGAATTAAATAAAATAAAAATTGTTTAGAGGAGAGGGGAATGACCTAGGCAAAAAGAAAAATGTCGAGCAATGTTAAAAATTCTCAACACAAACTCAATGAAACCAATTTGGAAACCTCCTACAAAAGTGCAATGGCTCTAAGATGACAACCATTGATCTTCAATCTCTGATTATAATGAACAAAGAAAAATAGAGAATTGTTGTCACTCATTAAATACTAATGGAAATTGGTTTATAGGTGAAGTAAGAGAATTACAAGATGGAACTCTTCATCATAACAATGTGTGCAACCGACAATAAAATTACACCATAAATGGCAATAATAATCTCACCCGGAGCACTCTACATAACATTAAAACACACACACATATACCGAGATGTTCCAGCTGGAACCCAACTTGGAAGAAAACTACGTTGATTGGGGATTTTATTAAGCAGAAAATTTATTACAAAAAGGTGAGATATACACAAATTTAGTGTATTGTTACTCACTACAAGGAAAATTGGAGATGGCCATGGCTCAACAACAATATTCACTTGTCTTGGGACATACCCAATGCCTTCTTCTCCTCCAATCATCATGGAAACAACTTCTTTGAGCTCTCATCTATGTTATTACCCTTTTTCATTTCCTCCTCATCTCTCCTCTCTATTAAATCCCCTTCTTCTCCACGACCTTCATTTTTAATTGGATTCCTTGCAAGGCCAACCATCACAAAGGTTTGTTTCAAATTTCAAGTGAATTATGGAAATTTCCTCAACTTCGAAAAAAAACGCTTTTTACAAAGTTTACAAAGAGATTTTGGTGAGGATCCAATTCATATCATTTTCCCTTCAAAGCTCCAATGGTTGAGTTTGACCACGAGACCTTTTAAAAGATTTTCTAATGCACTCCATTGGAGTCTTTTCAAATTTCATAACTTGAAATTCATTAAACAACCCTGATAGTCTAGGTTCATCGATGCTCATGTAAAAGAAGTGGGCCTTGTAGGCTTCCTTTTGAAGGTATTTTCTTTACCTTTCTATTGGCCCCTTAAAAATTACAATGCGAGCCTTTATCTGAAACCCCTCAATGGTGTTACTTCTCTAATGCCCAATATTAAAGACGTAGGCCCCTTCTCATCCATCATAGGATTTTAAAACAAGCGATTTTTGAGCTACTACAAGGATCCCTAATGAAGTTTTTCCTCGTGCCTTGATGCAAGGAAGTGGGTTGCACATTCCATTTTGGAAATTAATATACATCAACATCAAGGACTTCTCATGTCCCCATTTTAACCCCATGATTAAATGTGTAATTAATTACACTAAGTGTTGTTTTAAATATGGCATGGATAATTAATTACAATATTGTGATGATCTGGACATGTTAATATTGTAAACATTATATCCTTCAGCTAATAATAAAATTCCAACAATTGACTAAGGCAAGAGCGCATGTTATAGATATATTCGCCACCCTAGGGGCACATAGAGGACCTACTCAATATATCGGATTGAAACACACCTTTCTCCATGGGATTTTACTATTTTTTAGGGAGGTCGCACTCTATCTACTTTAGAAGAGCATGGTTTGTTACTATCTATAACAATAGCAGCAAGCGACTGGTCGCAGGCTACCTCACTACATCCCATGAATGCCCTTGTCACATTTATTTTCGATATGCTCAAGGAAATTAGCATCAGGATGAGTGGTTATATCTCCATGCAAATTCACAAAGTCACATATGACTTGGAGTTCCTTAGTGAGTTGAGAGATATACAAGCTTACCCTAACCTCTTCCACCAATCTATATAGAGAGACCATTCTAAGGGAAAGAGAAGGAAGAATTAAAGGCAAACTTATGCTACAAAATTTTCATAAGATTTCATCTGCAGAGCTAGCTTTCACCACAGGTCAACCTTGCTTGTGTGAGGGCTAAGGAAGAGTTGAAGCAAGGGGCAAGGAGAAATGCAATGTTGACTCAAGGTAACTAAACAATTGTTGTAATCTTTCTCAATTATTAATATAGATTGATATGATTTTCCCCTTTCTATGCTTATTTATCCAATTGCATGCAATTGATCTATTCTCTTCTTGGGTAGAATATATTCTATCTTGACTAGTTTATGATTTCTTCACGCTTGGAAGAGTTTGATTTGGGTATCTTTTGTCTCTTGTGTGTAGGAAGCAAATCACATGAGCTAGAGATGGATCTCCATAGCTGCGTCAATTGAGATTATGTAAGGACAACCATCGAAAACTAGGTACATATTTATCTCTTCTACCTTAAGTAAAACTAAATCCAATAGATCTAGGAAAAGTTGCATTTTTTTCTATTGATTGTTTATCTCAAATCAAGGGCAAATTTGAGGGAGAGTTTTCATGTCTGCAGGAGGTATTTTATCTTTCATTGAACTCATGACTCCACTAGAGAAGAATCTTTGGTTCGTCCTTAGATTTGGTTTCCCTTATTTTCTTTGATTTCTGAAAAGTTTGTGTGATCCTTTACCTTCCTCGCCACTCACCGGGTGGTCAGGTCTCCCATATTTGTACCATCTTTTCTTCTTTTTTTTCCTACTTTCCCCCTGACATTCGCACTCTGTCTTTCAGCAACAGAGCAACCAATTACGAGTTGACCCACTGCAGCCTACAACTGCCTACTTGTCGATCCATCTCTACACTATTGTTGGGCTGCAACCTATCATGTAGGTGACTATTTTTTTTCTTTTTGCGCTATGTTTTTCTTATATCTATATATATGTTGGGACTGTGAGTCTGTTATTGACCTTTGTGTGTTGACTTGACCCATTTTTTAGCCTCTTCTTTGATTTTGTGATTTCAAAAGACAATTGAGGTGGTTGAGTGTTTGCTTTTATTTAATTGCTTGTTCAAGATTATTGTCTGGCAAGCTGAGACCCAGACATAACCTATAGAAAATTGTTGTAGATATGATAGTGCTCTTTGAACTTCCTATTGCATTTAGATTGTGTGATTGGCAATAGACCATTATTAGAGTTTTTTAGCAAGTTTTGGGTCTTGATCCGCTTGTTGTTTTGTTCATTCAACTTGCATGTTTGGCTATCTTGTTGATCTGATTTGCATGCTTTGTTGTCTTACTGATCTAACTTGCATATTTTGTTGATTTGTTGGTTTGTTTTTGCATCTACATTTTTCTTTATCAAAATAAAAGAAAAAATATTATTGCATTTTGTGAGTGTTTTATTTGGAGATTACATTGGTATGATAAGCTTGTGAGGATTTTATTTGTTTGCTTTGGTGTTTTGAGAGTTTATTGAGAGTGTGTGAGGTTGTTGATTGTTAATTTAAAAAAAATATGAAAAGTGAAAAACACTTCCCTTCCTTTAAATAACATTCATCAAAAAGAAAAATTGCATCTTATGTGCATGCATGCTTTGGTATCTTTTGGATTTGAAAAGTGTCATTAAAAACAACATTAAAATTTCTTCCACTACCTTTGAGTAATTGATAGCCTAAAAAAGAAAAAGATGCTTAATCTAAAAATCATTATATTTTTTCTTTTTACAACAAACCAATATAGACAAGGATTTAGGGCCTTGGTGCAAGGTTGGAGGGCAATTAATTATCCAAGGCCACAAAACAAAACCCGTAGGTTACTAGTGAGTGTTAAATCCATTATCATAACAAGTGTTTCCATAAAGATCCTATAACATAGGAGTTAAGTAGTAGGTCACATTGGGGGAATTTAAGTGATATCCTCTATCTACCTGTCTTGGTGTTTGTTGGACTGCTTGGACTACTACGTGTATGGGGATTTCAGAAGTGACATGCCTCCCTAAGAGGTAACGCTTATTGAAGCTTCGAGCCTAGTTTTCCTACCCATATGTGTGGTCCAATCTATGATTGTTCACCTAGTTTCTCTTTGTCAGGTAGTAACCTTAGTGGATTTTCCCAGGAATCTACACATGTGTCTGAGACTGGGAAGTGTTTGTGATACCTAGGACAAATGTTGAACCTCTTTTCCAGTCCCCTGGAAGGTGCATGTCTTAACGAAGATACTTTCATTAGTAAGGGTTGTTATTTCAAGGTTATCATAACTATTCCTTACACCTTCACTAGCCAATCCACTGGGGACTTGATATCCCCCAATGGGTTGGTTTTTGGAAGGCTATTTTATCCATTGGTTTGTCTATTGTCAGCCTATATTTCTTAGGGGTGTGCTTTTTGGTTCTATGTCTAGTCAACATTGGTTTGATTATTATTTATATTCGAAACATTTGTATTCACCATGGCTGACCAACCACTTCGTCAACCCCGTCGACAACACCGACTCTCCTCCATAGGGGAAGAAAAATCACCTATTAAACGATGATTGGTGTCCACCTCAAGCAACATAGAGCCTATAGAGACTGAAAGGGACTCTGAGGGAAGATAGAGAATTCAAATCGAAGTGGCCAACTAAAGTCATCAACCAAACTGTAACCCTCCTTTGACTGGTTGATACAAAAAGATCTTTTAAACGACAATGGTTGAGTTATTATGCATGTGTTATATTACCATTTAGGAAATTACTGAAAGAGGAAGAAAAAAAGAGGGAACATAACAGCCATAAGATAATATGCAGATCCGAACATACGCATGTAGACAACAAACCATAAACACCAATGTGATAACGGAGTTTGGCAATCTCACCTACGTCTCCAAGCCTTTGTCTCAGTGGGATTTTCTTATTTTTGTTCAAAGATTTAAATGTACATCATGAAAGTGCCAATGGATTACAACAATGAGTTGGTCGTGTTCTAAAATATCTCAAGAACTCATCAAAACCGATGGCACCCAAATAGGATGAACGAAGCTCCCATAAATAGCCCACAAAGGTGCGCTCCTTAATAGCTTCCATGCATGAAAATGGCTTTGGCTCAACAATTTGGAAGCATAAACCTATTATGAACCTCCTCAATGACTTCAAGGAGCCTTAGTTTATATAGATATGAAGTTGGTAACCATCTCCCAACTTCCCCCCAAGATCTGGCCTAAAAAAGGGCCCAATATGCCCCAAAAATGACCAAAATCCCTCAATTCTGCTGAATAAAATCATCAAAATATTTATAAGAAAGTAAATAACCCACTTTTGAGAAATATTAGGGTGCATCCCCTTATTCGTTGGCCCCTGGTCCTATTGGCACACCCCATGTGTCATCGCGCTTATCTATTGTGCGTTGGCCCCTCCATTACTAGCTCTTGGTCATAAGGTGGTGGCCATGTGGTCGTGGCTAAACCCTCCATGTGCTAATTGTGTTAAGCTCCCTTGCATATAGCCCATGGTTTATCCCTTTGTTGGTGGGCTAGCCCGACTGACTAAGGCTAACCTCTACATTCTAGCGCTAACAGTTACACACAGGTCGGGTCGTATGGCGGAAAGGTGTCGAAAGACCGAGGGCTAATGCCACCTTCGTGCGCAATATACAAACTCCAACGTTGGGTCATATGTGGTATCATCAAAACTGAGATTCAGGGCTCAGTCCATACCCAACCTTCATGCCAGTGGTTACAGAACAGGGGCATGTGTATGGGTTGCGATCGGGGGCTAGGGCCTAGCCCCGGCCCTAACCTCCACCGAAATCCTATATATTGCAACATAAATATAAATGAATCCCTTTACGGTTAAGACTCATCCAGTAGGTGGGCTGGTAGCCCGGCCTACGTGAAAGCTCAGCGCCCATGGAGGTCCACGATTCGAATCCGGTGGACTCCAAAACAATTTTGCAATCAATAACCAATGAATGTGTGCCACGTGGTAGCCCATGTCTGGGCCACATGGCACATTCCCATTCGCTTGAACCAATTCCATGTGTCCATAAACCGTTGGTCCACCTGTCTGCCGAGGTGTGAGCCTAGTCACCTGCCACATGTTGTATGACCCTGCCACAGTACCTGCCACGTGTCGTACGCCCCTGCCACATCCATCGTACGGGCGTTCCATGTGTCACCCTTGTAGTGGTGACATGTGTCACTCCTTGATTGGTCCAATTGTACCTATCCACATCAGTTGTAAGGTCGTATGACCTGTACAGTCAGTTGCCATATGGCACTGTACGGACTGTACAGTCATCATTTTTTTGCCTGTTTGACCAAATGAACAGACCGTTATATCTGAAGCATACGACATATGTTTGCACCCATTCAAGTTGCATTGGGTTCATATCGATGAGGCCTATGCACATGTCCGTTTTGAAGATATTTTGAGCACTTTTATTTTTAGGCCTTTATGAGCCCTATCTGGCTTCTGGATCCAATTTTGGATCACACCTCCCCACTAAATACCTTTTGGTCCTCCAAAAGCTTACAAATTAACCTCACTGATTACATACTCATAAGGACAAAAACCAAACACTGTGTTGTTCAAAATGATGTTATAACAGGTCATCATTTCAACATGTGTGATTACATTAATGGAAGCAAAATATAATGAAGATGTGGCATCCAATTCTGGCAAAACCAAGTGGTTGGTTTATTTCCTTCATGATGTTCCTCTTGCTTCGCTGGTAATGCTTCTTCCTTCGTGAGCACATGCACAATCCTTTTGTCCCTCTATGGACGAACCTCTAGATTAAGCTTCCAACAATTAGCCTTTTGATGTTCACCCCAGTTGCAATAAGTGCAGTGAGTTTTTGGCATCCAGACTTGTTTTCCCTTCTCTTTCTTCCATTGTGGAGTTGATTCTTTATGTCGTGTCTCCTTTCTGGTTGACATAAACTTCTTGTACAAAGATTGTCTCTTCCAACACTTGGCAACACAATTCCTAGTCGAATGACAAAAAGTACAAGGATACATATTCCACAAGTTTCGGATTACATGATTATGTTTTTTATAATCAAAAAGAGAATTGGAAAAATCATGACCATTATACCTTTCTTGTTGATATTCACTTTGTTTTGGAGATAACTTGCATTCACTGTCACAATCAATAAGTGATACGCTATCTCCTTTCGTGAATCGATCCTGCAATCACTTAGGCCGATCATATGAAACATCACTTGCTTCCGATGTTTTGGAGCCCATCTTGGAGAATGCTACAATATCCTCTTCGCCATATCCCAATCCTAAATAGAGAGGTATTTCCACAACCTCTATGGGATTAACAATACCTTGGTCCTCAATTCCAAGGCCCTTTCCTTCATAACCCATATTGATTAGCAATCTCAAACCTATACCTCTTGTATGTTTTTCAAATGCACCAAAAGAACCATCTTGATGGGAACAATGCGAAATTGATGAATGACCTCCATTGCATACCTTAGAGATGTTTTCTAAAACAGATGTAGAAGGCAATTCCTTCAATTCTTCTTTGCTTTTGTTGTTCTTTGAAGCTTTCTCTTGAACCGATAACTTTCATTACAAGTAGTCTTCATACAACACTTTCACCATATCGGACATGGAAAAGAGAGCTTTTCGCATATCCTTCTCATCTTGAGAAACTCCCTCTTTAGAAGCCATTTTCTCAACTGAGATGAGCTCTTCCTTGGTAAACATGCAAAATCAAAATCCAAACGTCAAAATCCAAACATGGCTGAGTTATTATGCATGTGTTATATTACCATTTAGGAAATTATTGAAAGAGGAAGAAAGAAAGTGGGAACATAACAGCCATAAGATAATATGCAGATCTAAACATAAGCATGTAGACAACAAACCATAAACACCAATGTGATAACGAAGTTTGGCAATCTCGCCTACGTCTCTGGGCCTTTGTCTCAGTGGGCTTTTCTTCTTTTTGTTTGAAGATTTAAATGTACATCATGAAAGTGCCAATGGATTACAACAATGAGTTCTTCATGTTCTACCAGATCTCAAGAACCCATCAAAACTTACGACACCCAAATCAAATGAATGAAGCTCCTAGAAATGGCCCGCAAAGGTGCGCTCCTCAATAGCTTCCCTGCATGACAATGGCTTTGGCTCAACAATTCGGCAGCATAAACCTATTATGAACCTCCTCAATGGCTTCAAGAAGCCCTAGTTTATATAGATATGAAGTTGGTAACCATCTCCCAACTTCCTCCCAAGATCTGGCCTAAAAAAGGGCCCAATATCCCCCAAAAAATGACCAAAATCCCTCAATTTTGCTCAATTAAATCATCAAAAATCTTTATAATAAAGTAAATAACCCACTTTTGAGAAATATTAGGGTGCAACCCCTTATTCCCTAGCCCCTGGTCCTATTGGCGCGCCCCATGTGTCCTTGTGCTTATCTGTTGTGCGTTGGCCCCTCCATTACTGGCTCTTGGTCATACGGTAGTGGCCATGTGGTCATGGCTAAAACCTCGATGAGCTAATTGTGTTAAGCTCCCTAGCGTATAGCCCATGGTTTATTCCTTGGTCGGTGGGCTAGCCCGACCGACTGGGGCTAACCTCTACATTCCAATGCTAACAGTTACGCATAGGATGGGTCGTATGGTGGAAAGGTGTCAAAAGATCGGGGGCTAATGCCACATCTGCGCGCAATATAAAAACTCCAACGCCGGGTCATATGTGGTATCATCAGAACTGAGATATGGGGCTCAGTCCATACCCAACCTCTGCACCAGTGGTTACGAAACAGGGGCCTGTGTAGGGGTTGCGACCAGGGGTTGGGGCCTAGCCCCAACCCTAACCTCCGTCGAAATCACATATATTGCAACATAAATATAAATGAAGCCCTTTACAGTTAAGACTCATTCGGTAGGCGGGCTGGTAGCTCGGCCTACATGAAAGTCCGACGCCCATGGAAGTCCACGGTTCGAATTGGACTCCAAAACAATTTTGCAATCAATAACCAATGAATGGGTGCCACGTGGCACCTTCCCATTTTCCCAAACTAATGCCACATGTCCATCAACCGTTGGTCCACCTGTCTACCAAGGTTTCATCCCAGTCACCTGCCACGTGTCGTACAACCCTGCCACGTGTCGTACGACCCTGCCACATGTCGTACGACCCTGCCACATGTTGTACTGATTTGCCACGTGTCACCCTTGCAATGGTGACACATGTCACTCCCTGATTGGTCCAACTGTACCTATCCACGTCAGCATCCATGTACCCTGCCACGTCAATTGTACGGCCGTATGACATGTACAGTCAGCTGCCATGTGGCATTGTATATACTATACAATCATCATTTTTTTACCTGTTTAGTCAAATGAACAGACCGTGATATCTAGAGCTACGACGTTCATTTTATCCCATTCAAGTTGCGTTGGGTTCGTATCGACGAGGCCTACCCACATGTCCGTTTTGAAGAGATTCTAAGCACTTTGCTTTTTAGGCCTTTCTGAGCCCTATCTGGCTTTTGGATCACTAGTCCATTTAACCCCTTACTCCATTTAACCCCTTACTCTTAAGAGTCGAAGAACATTTTAGTGAACCTTTTTCACTCTTTAATAATCCTCACGTGATGTCTGGTACAAGTGATTCATCAAGTAGGGGGGTACCTACAACCTCGTCAACTAATGTTACGGGAGGCACCTCAGTCATGTCCTCCTTACCTTCTATTAGCATTGTAGTCCCTACTCCATCTATTCATAGTGCATCTAGCTACTCTATATTGGGGATCTTTTCGGTAACCGCATTCCCTCCACAACTATGTCTAGTGTTAGCACACCCATCCTGTCATTGGTGATTCCCATACTCGAAGTTGTATTCAGTGGGGGGAAAGGCCTTCGTTCTAATGTTGGAGGGGAATTTCTATCCTCTTCTGACATCCCTATAGGTAGCCTGAAAATGCCAAATATTGGCTTCGCTTTTGGTTGGAATGTCCATAGTGGGTCTGGGACTACTATTATTCATATTGGGGTTAGCAACATTTATGGGGGACCTAACAACCCTTAGGGTAATACACCCAATCCTACAAGTAGTAATCTTTTTGTATATCCTTATATCTCTGGGAGCACTCCCCCTTGAGGAATTTTTAGTCCAAGAGGTAGTCATCATTTTGGGTACATCTCTGCACTTGGGAGTAGTTATGGTCGAGGAAGTAGTAATCATTTTGGGAATACCTATGTATCTAGAGGTCATCCTCAAGGGACTATGTTTACCCCTAGGGGATGTTATGGTCCAGGAGCCATTAGTCCTTTTGGAAACACCTATGTCCCTAGGGGTTATCCTCAAGGAACTGTTTTTGGTCCCATAAGTGGTCATGTTTCTGGAAATGCTTTTGTCCCTAGGGGAAATCAACCTATGGGTAATAATCCCTTCGAGAATCAATATCCCTCCTAAAAATGTAATATGGGGGGACCTCAAGGACCATCGACGACACAAGCATATTCATTTTTTTACCGAAACCCATTCACCAACTCGTAGTTTCCTTTCTTGACAACATTAAATTTGCCAGATTTATCGCGATCGAAAAATGACTCCATTTTCCACCACCCATCATGGTTGGATATCCCTTCCAAACTGTTATTTGACATACCCAAGTTTGACGAAAATTCACGAGAAGACCCTTTGATGCACATCATGATTTACCATCTTTGGTGCTCATCCAACTCATTGGTGGATGATAGTATTAGTATTTGATTGTGTCTTTCCTAAAGAACCCTGACTACAAGTGTCACTAAATGGTATATCGAGCTTAAAGGCACTTCTTGCGATAGATTTAAGGCCTTGGCTATGACATTATTAATGCATTTCCAATTGTCAATTCGATACAAGACTGGGACAAAACTTTTGATGTCTTTGAATCAGGATACCTCCGCCCACACTTTTTATCACATTCATGAGTGGAGACAATGATGTAGGCTATTTGATTCCCGACCAAATCCTTATGGATTAGTTCACGAAGTTTTTGCTACTTCCCATATCCAAGGATGTTTCCATGGTAGGATCAGTCATCAAGGAGCAGGCTATACTATGTGCCCAACATTTTGACTTGATCTATTCTTAGTATGGCACTTCATACAATATTATCCTGCATGCTCTGCGACCATCGACATATCCACACAAGCCAAAACCAAGACCCCATGCTAATGGTGTGTTGGGTTTTGTATCCAACATCTCTATGGGCTATTTGGTTGGACAATTAGGTCAACTAAGTGTCACATCACACCCAACAACGGTTGTTCCCACCACTCAAATGACTATGGTTCTTGTTCAAACCTTCCAGGTGAATTCAATTTAGTCCATGCAATCGAAGAATCCTTAGCAACCTAGAGGCAAGAACAAAAAGAAAAAGAAAATCCAAACATAAATGAAACCCAAACAATGTTGGTGGAGTCACTAAGGAGAATAAAAAGAACTGGTTCTCCTACAAGATTTGTACAAAAGACCATCCTACTCACCACTGCCCAAAAATGGATGAAATTCATCAGTATTTTTCTTAGCATCTAGATCCCCCGCATCTTGTTGTTTTAACCAATCCATTTCCTACCCAAAAAAAACAAACGGTTGCCTCTACTCTTGCACCTCCGCAATGGGGCATGTCAAGTCCCCCTCTGCAAGGAGGGTCGTCTTCAAATGCCCAAGTATTCATGCATGACTAGATAGTCTCCCTCCAAACTCAGGCTCATACCTATGAGACTCCTGAGGCTAGTCCTCTGACCCAGGATTTGGGATCCTCTTCCCAACATGGTGGCCCTCTCCATATAGAGAAGCCACCACTTGATGCAATGATTCTCCCACTACAAGTTGTTCTTTGATGAACAACACACAAGCTACTCACAACTATAGCATTATGGAAAACTTGGCCCAAGCACCATGTGCCATGTCTACTCTCGAACTTCTACGAAGTTGCTCAACGTAGCGTAAAGCATTGTTATCCGTTATAGGCAAGGTTGATCCTTCAAAGTCTAGTTTAATTATTTTTTCTTTGGAACATGCTCGACATAGGCTCTCCCATCAAATTTATTTTTAGATTCAATTCATATTTTGTAGGAAAAAAATCTTCTGGACAGTTGTTGACAAAGGAGACTCCACTTGTATTATGTCCATCTCATGTTGGAAATCCATCATCTCTCCAAAGCTTGATTTGTCTAACACCATGCTAAAATCATTTGATGGACACATGTTTCAACCTCATGGGTTCATTATTGCATTGAATTTCCCATAGTGTTAGGTGGTAAGACCATTTACATTGATGTTGAACTGGTCGATACCCCTCTAGAGTACAAT
>ML777605.1:65082-78835 GCA_009831015.1 Picea engelmannii | reverse complement strand
ACTAGACACTCAAAAGGACGAGGACCCTACCAAGGAACGAAACTTGTCCTTGTTATTTGTATGTTGTTTTGAGGCATGTGGTTGAAAGGTACCATCCACTTCCCTAGGATGATTGTCTTGGAAGATTAATTTATTTTTCTATATAGTGAAGAAGACGATTGATGGGAAAGAGTCTAAATGGTGTGAAATAGTCATTCATGGTGGTTTATTGTATTGCTAACGAGATTTATTAGCAAGTATCACTCATGAAAGGGTCATTTTAGATGGTACACTAAATGGCTAATGGGACTTAGTTGTGAAATATGAAAAAGGATCATGAATATATGAGGAGAATTTTCTCATACTTATAACTTTATTGAGTAAAAGGTAAATTTTATATTCCTAGAAAGGAGTGTATGTGTGTGTAATGACCTGGGTGCATGCCCGTGGAGATGAATGCACGAACAAGTTGAATTGTAAAGCAAGACCTATAACTTGCTGGCCATATTTGGGTAGTGCTAACACTAGCTAGTTGACTTTTTGGAAGTCATGGAACATGAGATGCTCATAGAGCAAGTATGCAAAAGTGTTCTTTTGGAAGAGAATAGTATCGACATAATTGAGTTTTGAGATTGTTATGTGAAGGTGTGTGAACTCCTATAAAATAGATTAACTTGAAGTCTAAATGAAATACAATATGCAAGGGATGCACATGTACGTGTGTGTGTGTGTCTGTGTGTGCGCGTGCGTGTGTAACTTGAAGTCTGAATGAAAGTGCATGTTTAAGGGATGCACATGTACATGTGTGTGTGTGTGTGACTTGAAGTCTGGATGAAAGTGTGTGTGTGTGTGTGTGTGTGTGTGTGTGTGTGTGTGTGTGTGTGTGTGACTTGAAGTCTGAATGAAAGTGTGTGTGTGTGACTTGAAGTCTGAATGAAAGTCTGTGTGTGTGTGTGTGAGAGAGAGAGAGAGAGAGAGAGAGAGAGAGAGAGACTTGAAGTCTGAATGAAAGTGCATGTGCAAGGGATGCACATGTATGTGTGTGTCTGTGTGACTTGAAGTCTGAATGAAAGTGCATGTGCAAGGGATGCACATGTATGTGTGTGTGTGTGTGACTTGAAGTCTGAATGAAAGTGCATGTGTAATGGATTCACATGTATGTGTGTGTGTGTAGATATATATACAAAGTATGTGCCTAAAGGCAATATTTGAGTACCTTTTTTTATACATGTTGTAGATGCATTACCTTTGACATAAGATTGACTATGGAATGAAAGATAGTGCTCCCATAATGAGTGACAAGAGTGTTATGTGTGGTTTTGGATACACCATGTTTCTTTTGTTGATGGTTTCCTCATGAGAGAGAGAAACATACTTACAAGTATGCTTATGAGACTTGCCATTCGAATAATGGTGAAGCTTCTGGAAGATAAATTGAATTAAGCCATGATTGAGGCTATATGTATTGTTGTTAATTCGTTAGAAAAGACACTGATGGATTGCTAAGTGCAATCCTTGGATGTCAAGGAGGAATGGTTCCTCATGGAAACAAGGGATTAGTGTGTAATATTGTATCTTTATGGGGTGCAAGCATTGCACAAGAATGACCTTGATTGATGATTATCATTAGGTTGTAGAAGAACTAAGTATTTGGATCTTGTTGGATTAGATACGTTGCAACAAAGAAGTTGCATGCTAAGGTAGTCACAAGTGGGTGGACCATGGGAAGACCCTGTCATGAGAACATGGTTGCGAAAGATGATGAAGCAATGAAAAGATGCAGATGAAGACCATGTATATCTTATGATGTTATCAAGTGAAATTTTGTTGCATCTTTGCAACATCGGTTGAAAACAATTTGTGCACGTAATTGCAAAGGGGGGGTTTAATATCCCAATTTTTACTCCCAGAATTATTTGTAAATAAATACTAAAATACTTTGCACGATTACTTTATAAATCTGGTACACTAACTCCATGGGTCATATACACCATGGTACTATGAATATTGTATGTCTTTTTATTTTGCAGTTAATAAAGATGAAGATCAAGACCACCTGAGTTGAGTGCCTATAGGGGATATGATACCAGAGAGAGGAAAGGTGAGGGGGTCTGGGGGGGATTATGACTAAATCATCTACTTATGCTATCTTGAACCCTCACCCAATTTCAATTTTAAATTTCAAAAACAAAAATGAGTTAATAGGAGTGGATGAAACCAACTCCTCAATCTAAGCCACCACTCCTAAATTTTAGCAAACTGTATCCCCTACATTCTTGGAACTAGGAGGAAAAGTTGAGTTTGAACTCTCTACCCATGAGGCATGAAAAAAAAAATTGAATTGGAAGAAGGAGGTTGTTAGAAAAAGTGAGAGAAAAGAGTTTGGATATGTTGGACATTGCAGGAAGAGAGACCTTGTTGCCTTGAGAAGAAGCCAAGAAAACATGGAAAACTTTGTTGAAACTTGGGACATAGTCTGGACCTTCTATGCATACACTGAATAGCACGAGAGTGAGCAATTTATGACGTAATGAACCACAAAGAAGGAAATACTCATTGTGTTGTGTGGGAAAGGCATGTGGGTGCCATGGGACTGATATGTCATCAAGAAATCTGCAGAGGAAAACGTTGGTTAGAATCCAAAATTCAGAGTTAATAATCCCTGCTTCACCCTAGTGGTATCATATCCTAGCTAGGGGTGGCGTCCACTGTGGATTTGCCTATGATTGGGTGGAAACAACTTGCTCAGTTTGTTGTTGGTTTGCAAAATTTCAAAAGATAATTTAAACTCGATTATGGAATTTATATATATATTGTTTTTACATCTGTTATTTCTATCTCTAGTTCTTGTAGATTGTTGTTTCTACAATTTATCGTTATTAAATGTAAAATCGGGGCCATATTGTCTCCGTGGAGGGCATATTCCTAGTTAAATGTATGAGCAACATTTGTTCTCTATTCTTATCTGTGTAAGAAAATACTTTCCTTTGCTTTTGGGCCAAAAAAAAAATCATTTGTGCCTATTGTAAAATAGTATGGTCATAAAAATGACAGTGGCGTGAGAGAATTCCAGTAGGTTACATGATAAATAGAATTGAAACCTTTTGCTTTTTCAATTAGTGATTATACAATTTTTGTTTCGGGTAAAATGTCGCCAATGTTGGGCCCTACATGCATGCTTAATTCTTAGTGAATAAAAGGAATATATCAACTATGTTAATATTTAACATTTGTGATAAGGTTCCAGGGTATACTGCATTTAATTTCCAAGCATTGTGTGTTATAAGTATTCCTTGAAACAGGTCAAAGATTTAGATTTGGTTCTTTAGGGCCAGCGTTTTCACTTTTATTTTGACCACGTCAACCATTTATTCATTATACAGTGCATGGTTATGCATATGTTTGAAGTTTCCAAACGACTTCTCTCTTAGGCCACTATTTACAGGGCTTCTTGTTGTCCATAAGTTGTAGAGATCAAGTTTATATTTTGGTGTTAACACAAGGTTTGTCTTTGCAGTGTTTTAGGATATCCTTTCCCTATAACTTTTATAAGAGAAAGTCTGATTTGAAATAGGCCCAATGACCTCACCTTAATGCAAAACGTCACCTATTCCTATCATTGTTCAAAGGGTTTTGTTCACGGTCTATACCACATAGATTAAAATTCATGTTTGGGTAATGATATGATTGATAGTCTTTGCAACGTGTTGATACAATTCTACTCTAAATATTTTGATTTTTGAGATAGGTCCAACGACCTCACTTGAAGTGCAAAATGTCATCACCTTTCTTGTCATTTTATGTGGGCTATACACTCTTTAAAACTCAAGAGTTTTATTTTCATTTGACACTAATAATTTATGCTTGAACACTTTAGTGATTTGTCCTCCTTGTGATCAACAAATGTCATTGTTCTTTGATTTTACAATGATTCTATTCAAATATGAGATAAGCATATACAATGCACTATTCTAACTCTCTGGTTCAAGAACAAGAATTATATCATTCTAAATGGATTGTTTGATGGTAATCTTTCATGGTTTAGGTACAATCCATACAAACTTGAAGTGGAGATTTGGATGTACCTTTTATAGGTAGCAAATTTACTGTCAGTTATCCTTTTTAAGTGAATGCTTATATGGAAGGGAAATATATGCTATCTGAATAAATTTCCAATTTCTGAAATTCCTCTACATGTTCCCATGCTGACATTGTCTATCCTAGCAAATTTGGAGCCCTCCTTTATTTTTGCCCTGGTAGGAAATCTACTTCCATAGTGTCTTGTTCTATCAACTTTGATGATAGACATATGCTCTCTTATTTCTCTCTTTTAGTAATTGATTTTCATACACACTTTGCAAGGTTGGGTTATACATGATTTAGTTTAGAATGGAAGAGGAGTTATGCTACAACATGATATCAATGGATGATCTAAATCAGCCAATGGGAGTTGAAATTACATCATATATAAAAGCACTAAGGGATTGTGTTACACATCTTCTAATCAAATCTATTTATAATTTCCAAAAACATGGTAAAATGTCATACTATTGTGCAACACTAAATAGTTTGCTAAAAGTGAAAGAACAAAGTGTTGTACAACTATAGTTTGTAAAAGAACAAAAGGAAGATCATCTTTCCAAAAACATGCTTAAAGATGTTATTTGGAAAACGAGATGTTGCAATGGGGCTCTGTTGCACAATTATGATGCATGTCTAATAATGTCTCTTAAAAGGAAGAAGTTGTGCTTCTTTTACGATCTGAGATTGATATTTCACTCAAGTAAGTGAAGTGATGATTATATTTAACTAAGCTTTCTTCCATCAATTCAAATTTCTCCTCAATTTTTGGTCCATACCTAAGTTGGACGAAAATTTGAAATGAGTATGGGTAAGGACAATATATAAGCTAAGAGAATGAACCAAATTTCCTGAAAAAACTGGCTATCAAGAGAAAAAAGAAAAAAAAAAGTTGAAATACACTTTTTTTCCGATGGAAGAAATCACGAGAAACCCCTGAGTACTTCCCCACATTTCATGGATGGAAAACAAGGTAAACCTTCGGCCTGATTATGGGCCTAACCCAGTGGGGACATCGAGTGAGGCTCAACAATCTCATCAAGAGGGGACATCAAGTGAGGCTCAACAATGAAAGTTGAAATACACTTGCAAGGGAAGACTAGATATTTGAGCATGTAACAAGTTTATAACATAAGCAATTTTTTTTGGTATATTGTGTTTTTCTTTTTATTCACTTAATGCAAGATCATTGTGCAAAAGTTGAATTTTTTATAGTGAGTGACAACTTTATTTACAATGCAAAGTTGTTCTAAAATTTCCGTTTTTTTTAGCTATCTGATTGTGAAATTTAGCATAAAATATATCTCTTGACTAAAACTTTGAACTCTTTGGAGATAAACAATCTCGTTATCCTTCTAACTTTAGCACGAACTTTATCTCTCCATTTATATATATTTCCCTGGTCGCAATTAAACTCCGGGGAAGCACCATAAAACTAATCTCGTTTGAGTATTATATTTATCAATATGTATTAATATTATGGGGTTGTTAAAGGAGGGTTCCCTTGGATTACTTTTGTCAATATGATAAGGCTTGTTGAGACTATTGTGTGTGTGTGTGATGGCTTAGGTGCATGCCTGTGGAGATGAATGCACAAAGAGTTTAATTGTAAAGCAATACCTAGAACTTGCTGGCCATATTTGGGTATTGCTAACACTACCTGGTTGACTTTAGTTTGGAAGTCATGGTACATGAGATGCTCATAGACGAAGTATGCAAAATTGCTCTCTTAAAAGAGAATAGTACTGACATAGTTGAGTTTTGAGATTGATATGTGAAGTGGTATGAACTCCTCTAAAATAGATTGAATTGAAGTCATAATGAAAGTGCATATGTAGGGTATGCACATGTACGTGTGTGTGTCGATATATATATACGAAGTATGTGCCTAAAGGAAATATTTGAGTTCATTTTGATGCATGGTGTGGATGCATGACCTCTAACATAAGTTTGATCATGGAATAAGAGATAGTGCTCATTGAGGAATGGTTCCCCATGGAAACATTAGACTAGTGTGTAATAATGTATCTTGATGGGATGCAATCATTGCACAAGAATGACCTTTATTGATGATTATCATCAGGATGTAGAAGAACTAAGTAGTCAGATTGATCCAGGTGGACATCGGTGGCCACCCACCTATTCCACTGGCTCAACACATAGTTTCCATTTTTGCAGTTTTTCTACTGTTTTTTGGGTCCCAAACTTTTGGGGTCGCTTTGAGGGCCTAAATAATGTTTTTTTAACGTGGAAACACCCAATGGATGCATGTTGGCATGTATTGGGTTGTTCAAAATGTGTTCTCCTCAACTAGATCTTTCCAATGAGGTATCAAGCACCCCAAACGAAGATCGTATGTAAAAGTTATGCCCTAGGGAAGTTGACGTATCAACTACCCCCATCGGGGCCCACAAACCTTTTGGACTTTCATCTTCTGGGGTTAGGGTTTTGGATGTTTAGGGTTTTCTCATTTATGTTTTATGTTAAAAAAGCCTTGGGATCCTCATTGTAATCATATTCTTGCAAATGCACGTAATCGTCACATCTCTTCTCAGAGATAAGATACCACCATTCTAGTGCGTTCATTTCACTCTATATTTTCTTTTTCAATCTCTGCCTATTTCAATCTTTAATAGAAATTGAGTATTGTTGTATCTCTTTGTTTATGTCTTATTTATGTGTTTCATTTTGTTCCCTCACAAATATGGATCAATGGTATCAAAGTAATCTTCTCTTTATCAGTTTCTTGATGCATATCCCCAACAAGTTTAGGGTATCAAACATTGGGACTTTAATTGGTCGAACCTTTGGAAGACCATGCTCGATGACCCCAACGACCGCCCATGGTGGAGGAAAAAAGAGACAAGGGAGCAAGAGATCCTATTAAGTTGTTGCTCGCAAAACAAAGGAACGAGATGATGGATCAGTTTGCCCAAATCCTTCGGTGGTTGTCGACAACAACAGAGGCATCTTCGTCAAGAGACCACTTTGGAGGCATTTCCCCCTTCAAGGTATAAGTTAATTTTGATATTCCAACATTTGAAGCTTAGATAGATGCAGATGCTTTGGATAAATGGTTAAATATACTAGAATGTTATTTCTATGTCCACATTTTTTCCAATAGGGAAAATATCACCTTTGCGCTCCTTAAGGCGGTCCCCCGTGTCAAACATTGGTGGGAGACTTACTGTGAGCAAAAATCCACAGATGAGTCTAGAATATTTGGGGTTGAGCCCACTTGGGACTCTTTTATGGATGCCATCAAGAAACAATATTATCCTATTGAAAAGTACGAAGACCAGTACATGAGATGGACTAAACTCTGTCATGAGAGGGACCAAATAGTGTCATGGTTCAGAAATACCTTCCATACCTTGCGCACTAACCTGGGTATCAAAGACTCTAAGCAACATCTGGTTCTAAAATATTGTGGGGCCCTACATAGGTACAACCAAACAAAAACAAAGTTTTTGGTCATCTAGTCGCTAGGGGCCGCTAATCGATATGTTGTCAAAATCGAGCAAAAAATGAAGTGGAGGAATAAGCAGGAGTTTGGATCTACGGAAGCATCACAGCAGAAGCTGAGTAAAGGAAGCCCCAACACACAAAACAAAGGATAAAGCAAATATGGACAATAGCAGGACAACCGGTCTAAGCCACAAATAAAGAAGGGTAATGGGAAGACGAAGAAAGATAATGGGAAGTGGTGTGAATTCCATAAAATCCACTTGAACAACACCAATTAATGTCACTCGAAGCAGTCATTGGTGGTCGAGTTGAAAGCCTTATAGTTTGATCTTGGCTCCAACTCTGATTTCGAGCCAAACAAGACAAATCAGAGCATTAATGCAGAACTTGGTACCATAGTTACTACCACCAAGATCCAACCAAATGAACTAGAAGAGCTAGAGGAAGGTGAGTGCCTTTTTCACTCACAGATGTGGGTGAAGGGTGCTCCGCTACATTTTGTTGTTGATAGCCAAAAAAAAAAAACCTCATCTTAGCAAAGGTCATGAAGCAATTGGAGTTGTCGACAATACCACATCCATAATCATACAACATTTGGTGGCTCAGCCAAGGACGAGATCTCTGCATTAGCCAACAATGTCGCCTACCCTTTGGCATCATCCCTTCAAGGATGAGGTATTGTGTGATGTTTCCCCACTTGAAGTTTGTGATGTTATTTTAGTCCAACCATATATGCAGAAACATCATGTTTTATATGAGTCTGTAACTCCCAATGTCATTGTTATCATGAGTAGACAATTGGACAGGATCCCAAAGGTAGCTCAACCTACCACAATTTCTTTGGTCTCAACTAAGCAGTGTAATAAGTTCATCTACTAGATTGGGAAATTTGTCCTCTTCATGATTCACTCTCGAAGTGAATGGAAGGTCATGACCACATCCATGGCCTTTGCAGAGGGCTCCTCTATGCAACAAAAATAAGTGGACAAGGTCATGGAAGATATTGTGACATCTTCACCTCACCTACCCAAGTGCCTTTGCATTATCGAGTCAAGCATTCAATTGAGCTAATTCTTGGAATGCCTTTGCCTAATGGGCCCATGTATCGATGCTCTCTCTTGGAAAATGAGGAAATCAAGCGCCAGATCTAACAACTTCTCCAAAAAGGCATTCGACCAAGCTCCTTGCCCTGTTGAAGCCCAATTGTGCTCGTACAAAAGAAAGACGACACCTGACGACTTTGTATTGATTATAGATCTCTAAACAAAATCACATTCAGGAATCAATACCCAATTCCCTGAATTGATGACGTTCTCGAGGGGCCAAGTATTTTAGTAAGATTGATCTAAATTTCAACTACCACC
Organism: Picea engelmannii; assembly: GCA_009831015.1. Lineage (NCBI taxonomy): Eukaryota > Viridiplantae > Streptophyta > Pinopsida > Pinales > Pinaceae > Picea > Picea engelmannii. Next base: position 69,944 of record ML777605.1, on the reverse strand, counting down.
AGGTCTGCATATAATAGACTGATGTATGGGAGATTGCCTTCAAGTCTAAATAAAGTCTTTTCGGGTGGTTGAACATGCCCTTTGGCTTGATGAATGCCCCAACCACTTTCATGAGGTCGATGGACGACATCTTGCACTCCTTCACCAATTACTTTGTGGTTGTATATCTGGATGACATCCTCGTCTTCAACAAGAGTGGGGCAAAATACTTGCAACACATTTAGCAAGTACTCCACACCCAGTGGCAAGACAAGTTATTTGCTAACTTAGAGAAATGTTCACTTGGCATGAACAAGGTCCAATACCTCGGATACATTGTAGATGTGCATGTTTTGCATGTCGATCCAGCCAATATCCAAGTCATTCGTGACTAGCCAACCCCAACAACACTCACCGAGCTTTGGATCTTCTTAGGCCTCGTCGACTTCTATCGCATATTTGTATTGGAGTTCTTCCATATCACATGGGTTCTCAGCCAAGTGATCAAGGGTGGTTGCAAAGCCAAATTTGTGTGGGTAGATCACAACATAAAGCTTTTGATGATCTGAAACATCGTTTATGCTCAACCCCGATGCTCGACTTACTCGATATGTATCAACCATTTGAGATTGGGACCGATGTTTCTGATTATGATATTAGTGTCATTCTCACTCAGCATGGTCATCCAATGACCTATCACAGTGAGACACTCTCAGATGTCATCTATAAGTACTCCACCTATGACAAAGAAATGTATTCCATCATACAATCCTACCGCCAATGGAAGCATTACATTCTAGGGAAGGAGACAATTATCCATATGGATCACAAGCCTCTCCAATTCATGCAGACACAAGGAAAATTACAGAATAACCACCATCAAAAGTGGTCCACGTACTTGCAGCAGTTTCACCTCAACATTAAGTATAAGAAAGGGAGCACCAATCATGTCGTTGACTGCCTCAGTCAACCTCCAATTGCAACACTAACCATGGTGCTCGACTCTTGTCGGCATGAAACCTTTGGGTGGTCCCAACTCTATGACAATGATCATGACTTTGCTATGACCTACCACATGTTGGCAACATGCAGGACCATTACCGACTTCCATCTTCAGGATGGACTGCTATGCCATTTGGGTCATCTCTGCATTCCTTCAAGTGAGCGTGCAAAGATGATTTGGAAATCCCACTACAATTGGGTGACAGGACACTTTGGCATGGAGAAGACAATGGTAGTACTACACAAGTATTTCTATTGGTTGAAGGTTCGACAGGATGTTTTTAAGTATATCAGATATTGCATTCTTGTTCCATTACCAAGCCAGCCACTAAAAAACAAGGACTGTACACCCCTTTGCCTACTCCCGATGGGCCCTGTGAATCTATATTGATGGACTACATGCCAGGTCTCCCCTTTTCCAAGCATGGCAATGACTTTGTATTTGTGTATGTTGATCGATTCTCTAAGATGGTCATTCTGACCGCCTGCAAGAAGAGTATCACAATCGAGGCCACGACCAAGCTCTTCTTCAATCGTGTACGGGTGCACTTTGGACTACCACAAACCATCATATCAGATCGAGACAACATACTCTTGAGCACATTCTGGTTGAGCCTTTGGTCATTGTTGGATACCAAGCTCACCAAATACACTGCCTTCCACCCTCAGACTGATGGATAGATAGAGGTCGTCAATAGGATGATCATGCATCTCTTGTGCTTGTACAACTCCAAGTATCCATGCACATAGGATGAGAGCCTTCCTTATGTCCAACACAACTACAACAAAGAACTCCATAGCTCAACCAACCATATCCATTTTCAAGTGGGCTTGTGTTTTCAACCACTGGGCACCATTGATGTAGCACCACCCCTTGCATCCAGATGGGCATAATCTTCCCATGCTCAATCTGAGGCTGATAAGGCCACCAAATTCATTGAACAGATTCAAAACATCCACCAATAGGTCCATGATATTTTTCATAAATCCAATGATAAGTACAAGCAACGACATGATCAACACCGAGTTCCCCGCAAGTTTCAGGTAGGCGACAAGGTTGGGTTGCATTTGTAGAAAGATCACCTTACAGAATCCCACTAAAAGCTAAGACCACTTCGCTATGGACCTTAGATTGTGTACCAATCCTTTGGATGGTAATTCTTTTGAGTTAAGTATTCCCACCTTCCTTGTATTACACCCAGTATTCAAAGTGGACCTCCTTCGGGCATATTTCCACCACTATTGGACACATCGGAGGTGGTAGAGCATTTGACACCTATAGAGCTCAACCATGACTACATGGAACATACAACCATTGATCATATCATGGAAACACAGGTTAAGGGCACCCACCAACAAAAGATCCAACTCTATCGGGTCGTCAAAGCAAGGTCGTTACTGCACCAAGGCAAGTGGCTCACCAAGTGTCGAGTTCAACGAAAGTTTCCCCATTTGATGGGGGCACTCAACGCAATGGAGACCATTGCTTCCTAAGGTGAGAGGAATGATCCAAGTGGACATCAATGGACACCCACCTATTCCATTCACTCAACATACAGTTTCCATTTTGGCACTTTTTCTATAGTTTTTTGGGTCCCAAACTTACGGGGTCGTTTCGTTTTGAGGCCCTAAACAACGTATTTTTTGACATGGAATTCCCTAATATATGCTTGTTAGCTTATAATGGGCCATTACAAATGTGTACTCCTCGACTATACCTTTCTAATGAGGTATCAAGCACCCCAAATGAAGATCGTATGCAAAATCCATGCCCTAGGGAAGTTGACGTATCAACTACTCCCATCGGGGCCCACAAAACTTTTGGCATTTCATCTTCGAGGGTTAGGATTTTGGATGTTTATGGTTTTCTCATTTATGCTTTATGTTAAAAAGGCCTTGGCAGCCTCATTCTATTCATGTTCTTACGAATGTGCATAGTCGTCACATCTCTTCACGGAGATAAGCTACCACCATTCTAGAGAGTTCATTTCACTCTGTATTTTCTTTTATAGTCTCTACATATTTCAGTCTTTAACAAAAATTGAGTATTGTTGTATCTATGTGTTTCTGTCTTATTTATTTGTTTCGTTTTGTTCCCTCATAAATATGTATCACATATCTTATTGGATTATATATATTGCAACAAAGAAGTTGCATGATAAGGTAGTCACACGTGGGTGGACCATGGGAAGACCATGTCGAGAGATCATAATTGCGAAAGATGGTGATGTGAGGAAAAGATGTAGATGAAGACCATGCATATCTTAGAATGTTATCAAGTGGAATTTTGGTGCATCTTTGCAACATCAGTGGAAAACAATCTGTGCATAGAAGTGCAAGGGAGAGGGTTCCCCTGGATTGCTTTTGTTGAGATGCTAGGGCTAGGTGAGCCTATTGGGAAAATATTAGTAAATGATAATTATGTATGTTTGATAAGCTAGAATTATTAAATGAATTTGTGAAGGTACCTTTGTTGTATTACATGCGAGTTGCATTAAGGAAGGATAGTTCTAGGTGAATAAATGTTAAGGTGGACTTGACTATACTGCATAAGAGAAAGAGAGGAATCAGAAGGGATAATCCTTTGAATCCTCTCTTGTGGTGTGTGATATTTATCTAGAATGAGAAATTTGATTTTTGGAAATATTTTAGACATGGGTGTTGATATTATGGTAGTTGCGGGAGGTATTAACCTCTATGTGTAACCTTTGATGAGACTATAATATTCTGGGAAGCAAGAGAAACCCTAAAACGTTGGATAATAACCCTAGAAGACAAGTCAGCTCAAGAGAATATTTAATATTGATTTATTAGCCTCCAGAAAGAGAAGTTGGCCCAGTCAAGTGAGATAGAGTAGTATAAATAGAGGGTGCTAGAGCTCATTTGACACTCACTCACTCACAACCGCATAAGACTAGTGGTGCACAAGTTTGGAGAGGGAGTGTAGCTACAACTACTGCAACTGGGATTTTGGCTTTTGGTTGGACTTGGTCTCTTGGTTATGGTTTGGAATTTTTTCTTGGTTTCTGTAACGACCCTGCTTAAATAGATGTATAGGATTATAAATTATAATTAATTTAATAATCTAATTGTCCTAAAAAGTTAGCTAAACAATAATTATTTCTTAAATAATATTAACTAATTAATTATTATTTATTACTTGTTCATGTCTGTCAAGGATTAATTAATTATTAATTATTAATCATTAATTAATTGAGTAAAGAATTAAAGGGGTTAATAAGTTTAATTTGTTAAAGACTTATGTATTCGGGAAGAGATAGAACATTAAATATAAGGATAAGATATTAATAAGGGATAAGATAAGATAATAAATATGAAAGGATAAAATAATAAATAATTGGATAAGGGGCATTAACTATGTGTAGGTAAGGAAGTAAATGAGGTGAAAGGGTGGTGAAGGAGGGATATGAGGGGAGGAGGTTTACGAAGGCAGGGATTATCATTCTACGGGGGTTTTGGGAGGGTTCTCCGGGATTTGCACAGGAGTTGAGTTATGTAGTCGAGAAGGATTAGTACAGGGGGCACCGGTTTGTTGGAGGTTTGGGCATGGGGGCCAGGATATCCATATGGTATCCTGGAGCTAGGAAGTTGTCCTAGTTGGCAGGGTGGAAACACGGTTTGGGCAGAGTTGGTCTGTGGCTTCAAGCTGGGCAAGGCAACAGTAGGAACAACAAGACAAGCGGAGGGTTAGCATCAGACCAAGGTATGTTAATTTAAGTATTTGTTTCATTCTGTCATGAAATTATTATTCGTTGATAAATTTAAGTTACTGAAGTTACTGTTATGAAGATTATTATTCTGTTATGAAGTTACTGTTTCAGTTTATGGAATAAATTGATGTTTAAATTAATACGGTTATT
>ML777605.1:20554-47517 GCA_009831015.1 Picea engelmannii | reverse complement strand
GAGATCTATTTCTAACTGGAAAACTTTGATGTTAATTTATCGGTACAGGGATACCAAATTGAAATGATGATAGTATGCAATTACATGATGATAATGCATAGAAATGTATGAGTTTGTGTTACAAACTAATCTGCAAGTTATGGACTATGAAATAGCCAAGGGATAAAGATGATGAAAGTGGATATCAGGACCACTAATCGGGAAACATTATGGTATGAATATTGTATGTGGAATTTATATTGGTTTGGATGCATTGCTATGATATGTGGACCAGTGCATGATTTCAGGTGATGACATTTCCCAAAACCGAATAAACGATGACAAAACCCTCAGCAACACAGTGCCACTGTGTATTCCATTGTAGGGTGTGGACCATAGTTATGATTAGGAGGGGTGGAGGCATTTCCCACCGTGTATCCTCCGAAACCTGAAGTCATGGGAGGACGGTGTTAGTTCACGCTCCCCGAGACGTGTGATGATGACTGTCAGATGCCTACTAGGGAAGCTTGGTCGAGATAGTGACACTTCCACTTACGGGTTCTATTTGGAGTTAGGTCAATATAGTTGACGCTCCAAGATAGTCTAGCAGAGGAAGGATAGGAATGGAGATGGAAGTAGGTTAGGGAGGAAGGATGAGTAGTAATAGTTGAAAAGGTATGGAGATCTGTCTTGTGGTGGAATTTAATGTTTTCCCTTCAAAAAAAAAGAAATGTGTATATATGAATATTCATAATTTAGTAACTAAACCACAATTATCTAAATAAAATTGTTGAAACGGATAATTGTAATTAAAGAATTTCTCAAACAATTGATTGGTTGTTGTCTTTTGTAAAAGACTAGTCTTGCTGACTGGATTGGATGCATACATAAATTACTAAAGGATGATAGTTTTGATTATTAGTACATGCACGAGACTTGTATGTACTAGCTACACATGCATTTCTTGTACATATACACTAGTATGTATGAGTTTTCTTGACTTACTTACGGATAGTGTCGGTTAATTGTTATGAATGTGTGAACCATGTTTATTTTCCTTTGTACCATAAGATACCTTAACTTCGGGACGAAGTTTCCTAAAGGGTGGGTGTATGTAACGACCCTACTTAAATAGATGTATAGGATTATTAATTATAATTAATTTAATAATCTAACTGTCCTAAAAAGTTAGCTAAACAATAATTATTTCTTAAATAATATTAACTAATTAATTTTTATTTATTACTTGTTCATGTCTGTCAAGGATTAATTAATTATTAATTAATAATCATTAATTAATTGAGTAAAGAATTAAAGGGGTTAATAAGTTTAATTTGTTAAAGACTTATGTATTCGGGAAGAGATAGGACATTAAATATAAGGATAAGATATTAATAAGGGATAAGATAAGATAATAAATACGAAAGGATAAAATAATAAATAATTGGATAAGGGGCATTAATTATGTGTAGGTAAGGAAGTAAATGAGGTAAAAGGGCAGTGAAGGAGGGATATGAGGGGAGGAGGTTTACGAAGGCAGGGATTATCATTCTACGGGGGTTTTGGGAGGGTTCTCGGGGATTTGCACAAGAGTTGAGTTCTGTAGTCGGGAAGGATTAGTACAGGGGGCACCGGTTTGCTGGAGGTTTTGGGCACGGGGGCCATGATATCCATATGGTATCCTGGAGCTAGGAAGTTGTCCTAGTTGGCAGGGTGGAAACACGGTTTGGGCAGAGTTGGTCTGTGGCTTCAAGCTGGGAAAGGCAACAACAGGAACAACAAGACAAGTGGAGGGTTAGCATTAGACCAAGGTATGTTAATTTACGTATTTGTTTCATTATGTCATGAAATTATTATTCGTTGATAAATTTAATTTACTGAAGTTACTGTTATGAAGATTATTATTCTGTTATGAAGTTATTGTTTCAGTTTATGGAATAAATTGATGTTTAAATTAATACGATTATTACAGTTTCTGGTTATTCTTGCCTGGTACAGTACCCTTGGTTGGTTATTGGTCTGCTGTCGAAATTATTTTGTATGTCAAGATTAAGGTGCTCGGGGCTAGCCTTTGTGCCTATGGTTGGGTGACAATATTGTTATATTGTATATGGAAAAACGAGCACATCTTTTTCATTATAACAGGTTATGGGCCCACACTATCTTCAGACAATATAACCACTGGAAGATAGATTGGGAAGTTATTTTTTAAACTCATTGTGGCACTAGTTACAACTGCAACTAGGTTTTTTGATTAAGCAACTGCAACAAACCATATCCCTTGTGTTCGGGCACTTATGATGAAACGTTTGACCTAATTCCTTGACATCCTAGTGTGCGCTATCCTAGCGCACCTTTCGGTACTCTCAGCTAGCAAAAACATTAGGATTGAATTTTTTGTCAAAGTCAAAGTTTGACTGGTCGAAGTCAAAGGTTGACTTGTCAAAGTGATCCGAAAAGATCTTTTAAACGACAATGGTTGAGTTATTAAAGCATAAGTTATTTTACCATTTAGGAACTTAATGAAAGAGGAAGACTGGAAGAGGAAACATAGCATCCATTAAGCAATGTATAGATCTGGACATAAGCATGACGAATAACAAACCATAAAACACCAAAGTGATAACAAAGTTCGACAATATCGCCTACGTCTCCGGGCCTTTGTCTCAATGGGTGAGGCTTTCTTATTTATGTTAAAAGATTTAAAAGTACATCACAACAGTGTAAAAAAGGTTACAAATTGATCTGGTCTTATTCTACCACATCTCAAGAACCCAACAAAACTGACGGCACTGAAATCGGATGAAATGAGCTCCCAAAAATGGCCCGCAAAGGTGCTCTCCTCAATGGCTTTCCTGCATAAAAATGACCCACAAAGGTGCTCTCCTCATTGGCTTCCCTACATAAAAATGGCTTTGGCTCAACAATCCTGCAACATTTCTCTATTCTAAAACCTCCTTTTTTTGCTTCAAGAACCTCTGGTTTATATAGGCTTGAATTTGGAAACAAACTCCCAACTTCCCCCCAAGATCTAGCCTCAAAAAGGGCCCAAGATCCCCCCAAAATAGATTAAATCCCCTCAAACATGCTTAAAAATTAATTAAAAAATCATAATACGAAGTTTAAAACCCACTTTTGGCCAAATAAAAGGGCGTAACCCCTTTTTCTTGGGCTCCTGGTCACCTGGGCGCCTCCATGTGGCCTATCTTAGACCTGATGCGTTGGCCCCCTTACTGTCACCCCCTGGTCCTCTTCTCTTGGCCCATGTGGCCACGACGTTATCCACATGCCAGCATCTGTGTTAACCCCCCGGTTTAAGTCGTTGGTTACGCCACTGGTCAGCAGGCTAGCCTGATCAACCAAGGCTAACCCCTAACCTCCGCGCCAAATGGTAGAAGCCAACGAGAATATGGATCGGTCACATGCGGTAAAATTGGGGGCTATGCCAAACACATCGCGCACCAAACAATACAGTGAAGGGTCATATGCAATGAGGTTATATGGAAGTTTACGTCGGGGGCTAGGGCTAGGCCCCAACCCTTTTTCTCCACCCAAATTGCAATGTGTGAAGTTTAAATACAAAATGGCGGCTATGGTTATCAAGGATCACCGAGGGCGGGTTGGTAGCCCAGCCCTGCCAAATCGTTAGCCCGAACCAAAGGTCACGGGTTTGAATCTCGTAGACCCAACAAATTTTTCCAATACAAATTGTCTAATGCAGGGGTGCCACGTGGCAGCCCATGACTAGGCCATGCGGCACCACATTATTCTCCCAAATAACCTGCCATGTGTCATAACTGAATTTGACCACCTGTCTGTCGATGTGTCTACCCAGTCAGCATCCACTGTACCTTCCATGTCAATGCCACATGTTGTACAGACTGTACAGACCTGCCACGTCAGTCGTACGGACGTGCCACGTGTCACACCCTAAATCGTCCACCTGTACATGTCCACTTCAGTGCCAACGCACCATGCCACGTCAGTTGTACGACCTGTACAGTCAGCTGCCACGTCAATGTTGTACGGATTGTACGGACTATACAATCAACACATTTTTTTTTGCCTGTTTGACAAAATGAATAGACCATGATATCTTTCGCATACAACGTTTATTTGATCTTGTTCAAGTTGCGTTGGGTTCGTATCGACAAGGCCTACGCACACGTCTGTTTTGAAACCATTCTGAGCACTTTGATTTTTAGGCCTTCCTGGACCCATTTTGGTCCCGAGATCCAATTCTGGATCACACCTCCCCACTAAAGACCTTTTGGTCCTACAAAAGGTTACAAAATGGACCTGACTGATTACATACTCATAATGACAAAAACAAAACACTATGTTTTTCAAAATGATGTTATAACAGGTCATCATTTCAACATATGTGAGTACAATAATGGAAGCAAAATACAATGAAGATGTGACTTCCACTTCTGGCATAACCAAGTGACTGTTTTCTTTCCTTCATGGTGTTCCTCTTGCTTCGTGAGTACATGTGCAATCCTTTTGTCCTTCTTTGGATGAAGCTTCGGATTAATCTTCCAACATTTAGCCTTTTGATGTCCACCCCTGTTGCAATAAGTGTAGTGGTTTTTTGGCGTCCAAACTTGTTTTCCCTTCTCTTTCTTCCGTTGTGGAGTTGAGTCTTTATGTCGTGTCTCCTTCCTGGTCGACATAAACTTCTTGTACAAAGATTGCCTCTTCCAACACTTGGCCACACAATGCTTAGGTGAATGACAAAAAGTACAAGGATAGATATTCCACACGTTTTGGATTACATGATTATGCCTTTTATAATCAAAAAGAGATTTGGAAAAACCATGACCATTATACCTTTCTTGATGATCTTCACTTTTCTTTGGGGATAATTTGCATTCATTATCACCATCATGGAGTGATACACCATCACCTTTCGTGAAGTGTTCTCGCAAGGACTTAAGTTGGTCATTTAAAGCATCACTTGCTTCCAATGTTTTGGAGAATGCTCCAATCTCCTCTTCGCCATATCCCAATCCTAAATAACGAGGTCTTTCTGCAACCTCTATTGGATTAACGATGCACTGGCCCTTACTTCCAAGGCCCTTTTCCTTCATATCCCATCTTGGTTAGCAATTTCAAACCTATACCTCTTGTATGTTTTTCAAATGCACCAATAGAACCATCTTGATGGGAACAATGCAAAATTGATGAATGACTTCCACTGCATACCTCAAAGATGTTTTTTGACTTGGGTGTGGAAGGCAATTCCTTCAATTCTTCTTCATTTTTATTGTTCTTTGAATTTTTCCCTTGAATCGTTCTCTTTCGTTCCAAGTAATCTTCATACAACACTTTCACCATCTATGACATGGCAAAGAGAGTTTTTCGCATATCCTTCTCATATTGAGAAAGTCCCTCTTTAGATGTCATTTTCTCAACTGAGATGAGATTTTCCCTGATAAACATGCAAACTCAAAATCCAACCGTCAACTAGCTCTGATACCACTTGATCCAAAAAGATCTTTTAAATGACAATGGTTGAGCTATTAAAGCATGAGTTATTTTACCATTTAGGAACTTAATGAATGAGGAAACATAGCAGGCATTAAGTTGTGTACATATCTGGACATAATCATGAAGAACAACAAACCATAAAACACCAAAGTGGTAACGGAGTTCGACAATCTTGCCTACGTCTCTGGGCCTTTGTCTTAGTGGGTGAGGCTTTCTTATTCATGTTAAAAGCTTTAAAATTACATCAAAACAGTGCCAAGAAGGTTACAAACTGATCTGGTCTTGTTCTATCAGATCTTAAGAACCCAACAAAACTGACGGCACTGAAATCAGATGAACGGAGCTCCCAGAAATGGCCCGCAAAGGTGTTATCCTCAATGGCTTCCTTGCATAAAAATGGCTTTGGCTCAACAATCCTGCAACATTTCTCTGTTCTAAAACCTCCTTTTTTTGGCTTCAAGAACCTTAGGTTTATATAGGCTTGAAGTTGGAAACAAACTCCCAACTTCCCCCCAAGATCTTACCTGAAAAAGGGCCCAAGACCCCCCAAAAATGGATTAAATCTTCTCAAACAAGGTTAAAAATCCATTAAAAAATCATAATACAAAGTTTAAAACCCACTTTTTGGCCAAATAAAAGGGCACAATCCCTTTTTCTCGGGTTCTTGGTCATCTGGGAGCCTCCACGTGGCCTAGCTTAGACCTGGCGCATTGGCCCCCTTACTATCGGCCCCTGGTCCTCTACTCTTGGCCCATGTGGCCACGACCTTATCCACTCACCCGCATCTGTGTTAGCTCCCTGGTTTAAGCCGTTGGTTACACCCCTGGTCGGCGGACTAGCTCAGCCGACCGGGGCTAACCCCTAACCTCCACGCCAAATTGTAGAAGCCAACGGGCATATGGATCGGTCACATGTGGTAAAACCGGGGGCTATGCCAAACACACCGTGCACCAAACAGTACAGTGAAGGGTCATATGCGACGAGGTTATATGGAAATTTACGTTGGGGGCTAGGGCTAGTCCCCAGCCCTTTTTCTCTGCCCAAACTACAATGTGTGAAGTTTAAATACAAAATGGCAACTATGGTTATCAAGGATCGCCAAGGGTGGGCTGGTATCCCGACCCTCCCAAACCATTAGCCTAGATTAGAGGTCACGGGTTCAAATCCCGTAGACCCAAGAAATTTTTCCAATACAAACTGTTCAATGCAGGGGTGCTACATCGCAGCCCATGACTGGCCCATGTGGCACCACATTATTCGCCCAAATAATCTGCCACATGTCATAACCGGATTCGACCACTTGCCTGCCAATGTTTCTGTCCAATCAACATCCACTGTACCTGCCATGTCAGCGCCATGTGTTGTACGGAATGTATGGACCTGCCATGTCACACGTATGAATGTGCCACGTGTCACCCTTGCAATGGTTCCACGTGTCACACCCTGACTCATCCACCTATACCTATCCACATCAACGCCAACGCACCGTGCCACGTCAGTTGTATGGTCGTACGATCTGTACAGTCAGCTGCCATGTCAACGTTGTACGGATTGTACGGACCGTAGAGTCAACATTTTTCTTTGCCTGTTTGATGAAACGAATAGACCGCAATATCTTTTGCATACGACGTTCATTTGAGCCCATTCAAGTTGCGTTGAGTTCATATCGACGAGGCCTACGTACAGGTTTGTTTTGAAATCATTCTATGCACTTTGATATTTAGGCCTTCCTAGACCCATTTTGGTCCCGAGATCCCATTTTGGATCACAAAGTCAAAGTCAAAGGTTGACATTTGGTCAAATTGATTTTGTGGTCAAAGTTGAAATTTTAGATTTTCTAGCTTGTTCTAATCATTGAATCTTCTGATTGAGTTTCTAATCTTCTTGTCAAGATGGTATCTAGTTTCAGATTAGAAGACAAGATGGACGATGCTACAAGGTTTCAAAGGTATGCACTTGTATATGCTATCTAAGTTATATCGTCTAGCAAAACATGAGTGTGTTTGCAGGAAAAGTATTAGAGACCTTGTCCAAGTTGTAATCTTGGATTCGGTGCATTCAGAGGAACAAGCACACCCTCCATAGAAGTTGAGGCTTCAGATTCCAGGTTTGATTAAATTGTTAAGCTTCAAATTTGTATATATCAAGGGTGATAGTTGCTACAATACAAAGCAGTCTTTGAAAGTTTCTATTATTGCTAAGTGCAATGAATACTCGTTTGCATATGACTACTATTGATATAGATGCTTATTGTACTTGTTCACAAGTTGAACTAACATTTCCTCTAGATAGAGATTTCTTGTTTGCTCTTGTTATTCTTGTTCCGAGCAGGTACCCTTGTGAAATATGTTTGATGAGCAAATCCTTGCGGAAGTTGTCGTAGAAGAAGTTTATAAGGATGACACAACTTCCAGAGGGGCATTAATCAGAACAGATAGAAACAAACTTAAAGATACTCAGAGGAGTCGGACTCGAAGAAAGTCAGGAATCAAAAGGAAACTAGAACAAGCTTGTGACACTTTGCAGAAAGCAAAGAGAGATGCAACAAACGAAAGCATGGACTCTCTCAAATGGAGGGAGCTAATCATGGAATTCCAAAAGAATAGCATGCATATTTCTCATTCAGGCATGAAGATGGTATTAGGAGGGAGCTAATCCCCAACGATATGATCTATTGAAGAATCTGTGAATACCATGAAGTATATGTCCATGTTCTTCATTGGAAGTAGCAACCATGATAGGCAAGATGTGTTCAACTTGATTCTAGAAGATGTCTTCTTCAAAAAGAAACCTTGAATATCCTTGGTTGTCCATCTACATTTATGTTCCTATGACAGAAGGTTGGAGCCTTCAGGAAAGAAGGGAATGTAATCTATAGAAGATTCCATGGACTCCAACATTGAAGAAAAACATGACGAAGAACATGAAGATTCCAAGAAAGAAAGAAAAAGTTAGAACAACCAATTGAACCAGTTTGAATCCACTAGAAGCAATCAAGCAGAAGGAATGAAAGGAAGTTATGATGAAGAACAATGTATGTGAGAAATTGTAAAAAAGACTTGAGCATTGATAGATGCAAGGCGAGACTTAGAGCTAGAGGGTTCTCCCAGAAGGAGGGAGAAGACTATGATGATAGCTTGTTCCAGTAACCAGACATACCTCTATCTGAGCCATTATAACTCTTGTAGTATCCATGGGTTGGAATTTACATCAGATAAATGTAAAGACTGTTCTTCTCAACAGAGTAATTGAAGAAGAAGCATATGTAGAGCAACCTCAAGGTTTGGAAGTATACTAGAAAGAGACCCTTGTATGTAGATGGAAGAAGACCTTGTATGGATTCAAGCAAACTTGGTGCAGTGCCTCTCATGTACAACATAAGCATGGTGAAAACTTCCTATGACAGAGGAAGTATATTGAAATGGTTCTTCAAAAATCTGGGATGTTGGATTGCAAATCCATGGAAAACTCCCATGATGACAAATCTGAAGAAGTTGAGAGACTCTGATCCAGTAGACCCATCTTTGTATCGACAATTGATTGGCTTGTTAATGTATTTGGAGAATACTCAGCCGGATATTTGCCTTGTGGGACATTTGAGTCATGATATACAATTGCATGGATTTATTGATTTAGATTGGGCAGGGAGTGCAGATGACCGAAGAAGTGCTACTCGGATATGTTTCAGTTTGAGCTCTGCCATGATGTCATGGGCTAGTAAGAAACAAAATTTTGTTGCACTCAACACTTCAGAAGCAAAGTATATTGCAACTTGTGATGCTTGTACATAAGCAATGTGGCTCCATAAGTTGGTTTCTAGACTGTCTGATCATGTGTTGAATTCGACCGTGATATATTGTGATGATCAAAGCTATGTGAAGCTTTTAGAGAACCCGATGTTCCATGACAGGTTGAAGCACATTGAGATCAAGCATTATATTCTCCGTGATAAAGTCCAGAGGGGAGAAGTGGTTCTATAGTATATCTCCACAGATGAGCAGATAATAGATATTTTGGTAAAGCCTCTGTCCAAGATTAAAAGTTTGTGTACTTAAGGGACAAGCTGGGGCTTGTGAAGACGACTTCCTTATTGAAAAATAAGTGATTACTCCCAGGTTGGGAGGGAGCACTAAGATGTTATTGATTTATGGACAATCATTTTCTAGTTCGAAAAGTGGTCCAGGTTGGGAAATTTGTTTCCAATCCAGAAAGTGGTTCGAGATTTCTGACAGACAATCATTTTCCAGTTTGGAAAATGGTCTAGATCATACAATCATTTTCATAATGAAAATGGTATGATAGATTGTTGACGTACCATAGACATCGATTCCCCTTGTGTCCAGTGTGGGGGAATGGTCTAGGACAATCATTCTTCTTGGCAGTCACTCTGAGTATTGATTAAGTAGAATGGTTTGCCTCACTGGGTAGTCATTCTTTCAAAGTTCACAATTGTGAGTAGTTTCGAAGAATGGTCCATTTTGGAGGTTGGTGCAGGACAATCATTTCCATAGGAAATGGTCCGGACAATCATTCTCTAGGGCAGACTCATTCTCTCCAGGTTGCACTGCGATTAGTGCGAGAGGAATGGCCTAATTAGGTGAATGGTCCAGGTTCAACAATCAGGGACATGCATTCCCTAGGGTAGACTCATTCTCTCCAGGTTGCACTATGATTTGTGTCGGAGGAATGGTCAAGTTAGGTGAATGGTCCAGGCTCATAAATCATAGACAATTATTCTTCTATGCTTGGGAAGAATAGTCCAGATAGCTCGTGGCTGATTTTTTACTTTCTAAGGGTAGATGCTCTTCATGATCTCACAGATGTGAGTGGACGAATGACCGAGATGACTCGGTTTGTATCATGATATTGTTTATGCAGGTTGATATTAGATGATATGATTGTTGTGGAGACTGTATGTCTCTGGATAGTAGTTGTATGCTACCGTGGTGGATGTGATCCATTGGTAGTGATTGTGTGTCACTGGTTAGTAGCGGTGTGCTACTATGAGTGGTTGTGTACCACTGGATAATAGTTGAATACTACTATGGATAGACACAATTGTTCTCTATTGGATGGCATTATAGTAGCAATATGCTACTATCCGAGTGCCATGGAGACTACCACTAGTGTAGGAGTTGATTGTCAATTAGATGGATAGTCAGTGTGATGGTGGATAGACATTCTCCAGGCGGAGAATGGTCGAGACAAAACAAATTGTTGGTGGACATGCATTCTCTCTATGGAGCATGGTCCAGGTTGACAGTTTGTTGACATATCATGGACTGGTATTTTTCCTAAGGCACAAATTGTGGCCCGATTAGGAAAATGGTTCAGGACTGATATTTTTTAAGGCATATAAGTAGAGACAGATCCCTATGGTACATATGACCCGATTAGAAAATAGTCCTAGACTGACATTCCTGTAGGAATGGTCTCTGTAGCCCATGGATTAGCTTTCAACATCTGTTGGGACAATCATTCTTCTAGGACGTATGTCCAGATTAGAAGAATGGTCCTTGTATCACTCTGTGGAGTGAGTGACTTATTCAACATCATGCACGATTACTCAGATGGAGTATGGCTCTGAGAGATGATGTAGTTGATGCTATCAAATGATACTAATAGTGATGATGTTGCTCGTGAGTTGATCTGCGTGATCATGAGATAGCCTCTGTGGCTACGATGATTCTACCGGTTGAATGTTATGTTTGTGCTCAAGACCATTGCTTTTAATACCTCCCTAGCTACGAGGGAGTGTTGATATTATAGTAGCTGCGGGAGGTATTAACCTCTACATGTAAACTTTGACGAGACTAGAATGTTCTGGGAAGCAAGAGAAACCCTAAAACGTTGGATAATAACCCTAGAAGACAAGTCAACTCAAGAGAATATTTAATATTGAGTTATTAGCCTCCAGAAAGAGAAGTCGGCCCAGTCAAGTGAGATAGAGCAGTATAAATAGAGGGCGCTAGTGCTCATTTGACACTCACTCACTCACAACTGCATAAGACTAGTGGTGCACAAGTTTGGAGAGGGAGTGTAGCTACAACTATTGCAACTGGGATTTTGGCTTTTGGTTGGACTTGGTCTCTTGGTTATGGTTTAGACTTTCTACTTGGTTTTTGATTATTCTTGCTTGGTGCACTACCCTTGGAGAAAGGTGCGCTAGCCTTGGTTGGTTATTGGTTTGCTACCGAAATTATTAATGTCAAGGTTAAGGTGCTTGGGGGTGGCCTTTGTGCCTATGATTGGGTGACAATATTGCTATATTGTCTGGAAAAATGAGCACATCTCTTTCATTCTAACAATGGGAATGCTGATGAATTGTAAGAAAGCAAATCGTTGGATTGTAGTAGCACCAATAAATGCATTAAAGAAAGGACGTGGTAGAGTGCATACATATATGCTGGGGTAGAGTGCCTGATATAGTTACTTGTGGTGGACAACCTTGCGTAGAGGACAAATATAAGAGGATGCTTGTTGAAGGGATAATGAAGGGATCATCTAAGATCCCAAGAAATATCAACTGGAGAGGTAATATTAAGAATGATTATAGTAGATATGCATGTATGAAATTGGTCATGCCAAAATGACAGGTAATCCGAAGGGAATTGGGTAAGAAACTTCTTCAAGTATGTTTTGTACCTTGATTCATAAAAGCACAACTGAAGGCATGCATGCCACTAATACCCAGGTAGGGTATGGTCAAGGCAGGAAGCTACTGAAATTTAGAGATGGGTAAAATATTCATAAATTGATTTGTCATGACTGACATCGAGTAGATGAGTAGTTATACTCACGTTATGAATTATGTAGATGTATTGAGGGAATGCATGGTTATGTGGGTATATATATTGGATGGATTGAGTTAATGCAGGGATGCACTGTGTGCATGTGGCCATACACATTGTACAATAGTTATAGCTTGAACATTTGACTGCATTATCAAATGACAGGTGTGTTGGTCATGCACACATAATGAATGATCATTTCATTCTGTTGCTATGACTAATCATGGAAAGCGATGGAACTAATGATACGTTGAGATATGAGGTTCTATGTAAAATGATGAAATGATGCAATGCACGGATTATATGTATGAAGTACTATTGGTTGACAATTGAATGAGAGGCTAGATACATTACAGTAAAAGATTATATATGTAATGTACTTACAATTGTTTGGATGGTTTGAAAGTTTTGGGTGCAAGTGGATTGGTCTTGGGTATGGAAATTAATGCAAGTCCATAATGAATATTGGATGCTACCTATTCCAACAAAGAATCCAAATACCAAGAACACAAATCTCATACTAGGAAAATTCGATTTCCTAGATTAACTAGACTTGAAAGTGGAATGTGATATCCATGTGAAACAAGTTTAAAATATTCTTGATTAAAATTATTATGGTGATGTCTCATGGTAACTGTATGTACATGGTATAGGTGAGATGATGGATTTGTTGAGGAGGGGAAAATGATGGTTGTTGAGTGGGAAAGCATGAAAAAGAGGCTATTATTGGGACATGAGAACCATGGTCACCATTTGTCTTGGCTATAAAATGCTACAAGTCTCAATACTCTTCTATTGTGAGGAAGCCTTGGCAAATGATGAATCGCTTGAGGTATTGTGTAACATATAAGACGCCTGATCCTGGAGGGTGAGTGAATGCAAGGAAGAGGATACTTGAGTAATCAACATTCTTGTTGGGTTCATAAGCACATTGGGTGTGTCCAAGAAATTAATGTGTTGAGTTTTATCCGTGGTAACCTTATGGATATAGGTCCATGATCATACATATAAGTATTGTGATTAAGTGTATACTCTACCTTGAGTTATGAATATTAATGGAATATTTATGCATAGAAAGTGGTTCTAATATGCATGTTACTTGATAATTGTCACATGCATAGGCTGGTATGTTGGAATCTAGAGGTGTACCAGACCATGAAGAGAATGATGATGCTAGTGCAAACTGAAGAGTGAAGATATTGCAAATGTTGCTACAATAAATGAGAACATCGGGGATGTTTTTTTTCTGCAATAAAGAGGACACCGAGGGCAATGTTATTCCAGGGGGGAGGGTCTATCATGTCCCCATTTTAAGCTCCTGATTAAATGTGTAATTGATTACGCTAAGTATTGTTTTAAGTTTGGCATGGATAATTAACTACAATTTCGTGATGACTTGGACATGTTAATATTTTAAACATTATATCCTTCAGCTAATAAAAATATATTTTCAGCTAACTGAGGCATGAGCGCCTACATGGACCATGATAGCACGCGTGGGGAATAATGAGTTGGCCAAGAAGGGTTCAACATGTTTAATGATTCCTAGTTGTCCTTACCACAATATTTTGTGATGCCAAATTGATTTTTAATTATCCTCAATTTCCCTCATTGACTTGACAAGCAAATCATTGATTGTAGTTGGTGGAAGGACCACCATCTACAATTATGAGAGGAATGGGTTGAGTACTTTGAGGATGGGATTGGTGAAAGGTGTGGTCAAATCACCCTCTAGAAACTTCTCCATTGGAAATTGTACCCATTGATTGAAGAGCGAGTGCATGGATGGAGGGGAATGGGATTCAAATGGGGAAAAGACCTATGCATGTGGGTGATAGGGGGTCGAGATGAGTGGACCCACGCATGTGCATGAGTCTGAGTGATAGAGGATGGTCATGGGCACGAATAGAGAATGCACACAAGTTGAGAAACAATTTGATGGAATGCAAACTGAGTAGAGAAGAGGATTGGGGCACGGGTAGAGTCGTTGCCAGTAAGAAAGACAGTCGAAAATCCTTGAAATTCAGTGAACATGGGTTGTGATTTGGAGCTTAGCTAGATGTGTGGGATGAGCACAAGGAAGATGATCCACTGAGGGAACTGTGTAGCAATGAAGGGGCTCACTCAGGTGTTGTGCAAGCCAATAAAGGGCTCTTGGAAATTGTGGAATCCTTACACTTTGTGAGGAAAATGAATTCCATATTGAAGGTTGATCAGAGAGTTGTTAAGTTTTCATATTTGCCAAGAATCACCCAAATTCACCTTTGTGGTATCATGGTTTGGCTAGGGGGTGGCCAAATCTGGAAAGACAAAGTGCATATGTGCCTATGGTTGGGTGGAAACTCACTCACCCTTAATTGGTTGGCTGGGTAGCTTTAACAATAGATAAGTTTTGAGATTACAAGTTGATTGCATGGTCAATATGCCTTCACCGAGATGTGAGCATTTGCCAATTCTATGGAAATGATGGGTGTTGCTCTTCTCCGTGTATGTCCAACGTGGGACATTTGAAATGCATTTTTATTTACAACTTTTTTGGTTGAGGATTGTGCAAGTGGATTGCACTTAATATCTTGTGCTAGCTCAAAGAATTCAAGAAATTTGTTCAATGCATTTGATTAAATGTTTAAAATAATCCAAGATCATTAATTACAAAAAAACATATAATTAATAACGAGTGCTTGTAATAAATAGATGATCATGGAAATGCACACAAATCATTCATACTAATAATGCAAGATAAAATAAAAGTCATGAATATCTCAAGTTTGTTCACTAGCAACCAATTATCGACATTGCAAGCGTTGAAATGCAACATTAAATACGACTCACTAACATTGGCATTAGATAGACTATCAAATTTCATTTTCACAAATTCAATGATAAAAAAAAATGCGACTCACTAACATTGGCATTAGATAGACTATCAAATTTCATTTTCACAAATTCAATGATAAAAAATGCAATAACAATGTACATATTAGCATTACAAAAACGAAGGGATTAACATGTAACACTAATATGTACCAGAGGTAGAGGTTCTACCTTGGTGGGCTTAAGGACGTCTCAACCCTTGCTAAGTCATAAGTTTTTTGCTAGGCGTTGGCTTTCAGGCTGTTGGCATTAACCTAAGGGTTATAGTGGCAACCAACCAAATTTGAACTCACTATTAAAATATTACTTATTTAAGTGTTAAAGATATATTGATTTATTGATGAAATTTAACAATATATCAAATCATTTACAAAGATTCAATTTTCACATATAAAGTGTGTTTCAAAGGGACATATCCATGGTTAAAGAAATACCCTTAGAATATATTTCATTGCAATCTCTCTACTTGCGTTATGTAGATTTGGCAATGAATCACTATGAAATATATTAGAGGAAAAAATAAAAATAAAATGAAATCTTTTTTTTTTTTTAAGTAAAAAAGATAGTACCTGCTATATTAAGTTATCAGAGAAACATTGACAAAATACACAGAGATATAGTTCTGAGCCACAAAAAATGTTGTCGTTTTACCAGAAACCATCATAGTTTGGAAAACTATTTTGCCCTCTGTCCTGCTCGAAGGAAACCATGACAGATGGCCATAGGTCAAGTTTACATGTAGCAACAACATGATTAAACATAAAACAAACTAGCATAGGAGAACCTAGATACCCAGTGACCTGTCGCCCTTGCCTGTCTGCCACGTGGACCTGGCTGGGATGGCGAATGGCTGCGCACATAATGGACATTTCCTCTTTGCTGGAGCGTTGGAGTACGTGTCAAGGAGCAAGTCCAGACGTTGTCTCATGAGAAGGGCTCTGTGCTCCTGGTCTGCCATGTGGCCTCAGAGTTCGAACACCAGAGCCAGATGCTTTGCACGGAGGAATGGACCATGCAAGTCATGATTACCTACGTCATCGAAGATTTCGTTCCCCACTTCCACGTTCATCCCAACTTTGGCCTCGATCTCAGTCAGTCCTGCACCGATCGCTTCCTCCTTCATCCTTGGTCTGGTCTCATCCACTTTCTTTTCGGCGCAAGCCTTGTCCCGAGCCTCGTCCTCGATCGTGGCCTTCTCAGCATCGCTGGTGGGGCTGTAGTCACCCGTCCACGGTATCTCTTCAACGATACACACAGGGAATTAGTCTGCCCTCTCGTCTTTAGGACCGCTACCATCCTGTAAATCTGGTGCCATGGCTTGGGGTTCCAGGGTGGTCACTAATTCCTCCAGGTACGACGTTTCTTCAACATAGCAAGTTGGAAACTCATCTGCGACACCTCCCTCCAAACTGCTTCCAGGCTCAATTGCCATGGTATGACTGCTACGCTCTGTCCCAGTCTTAGCAATAATGGCATGCGAAGCCAATTGGTCAGCGCGTGCCCTCTTTCGGAGAATGGAAGTCGCCATCGACAGAGCACGCTCCAGGTTCTTCCTCCTTTGCCTTTGCTCTTTGTGGGTGTACCGAGCCGAGCCACGACGAGGCTTGCCTCGCTTCCTGGTCATTGTTGCTGAGGGGTGGATAAAAATGCAGAGAGAATGCAGCGAAACGAAAGTGAGCCAAGACGATAAGGAACCAGAGCTGCACTAGAGCTTCCAACCGAAGGGGAGGTCCAAAACGAGAGCGAACCAGCTCTGTCCAGGCGCTTGAAATTTTGAATTACCAAATGACGGATTCACCTGACTATCCATAAACCCTGTCATGTTGAGTGTGGTCTGAGCGAGAGCTTTCACGCGAGGGAGGAGTCCCTCCTCCGTATAGCGACTGTAATGGCCGGCTACCATTGTAAATGCGGAGAGGATGGGTGACAACCATCAACATTTATGCTATGGCTCGATGCTGAGCCATGTGGCGAGACATCGCCGCATGTCACCCCATCCGGGGCAAAGGAAATCTATTTTANACATGTACTTCCTCTTAAAAGATCACACCCTTAATCATCATCATGATCATTATTATTATTATGATATGATCTTACATTGAGGATTTTATTAAATTCTATTTTAAAAACATGTAAAAAAAAAAGAAAAGGAAATCGAACATGTACTTCCTCTTAAAAGATCACACCCTTAATCATCATCATGATCATTATTATTATTATGATATGATCTTACATTGAGGATTTTATTTTTTAATTTCAATTTTAATTTAATTTTAATTTACATATTTCTAAATTTCATTTTAATTTACCAGCATTTTACACCTTTTGAATTTCATTGTGATTTATTAACGCGTCTGTGAAACCATTCCACCCTCTGAAATTCATCCCACTTACAACAGAATACACAAACCCGAGCCAACAAACGGGGAGCCGAGGGCAACAGACAAATAAATACCTCCCTTCAACTCCTTCTGTTGGTTTTTTTCCTTTCCTTTTGTGCTCTTCCTCCACTCTATACAAATTTGGGGACATTTTCTAAGGCAGTCTGGAGTACTAAATCAGTGCCTTAACCCAGGTGGCTGGTTAGTTATCTAATTGGATATTCGGATCATTCTGGAAATGGCAACTTCTGGTTCAGAAAGGAGGGGCATTCCTGCAGCTGCTTTTGTTGAAGACGTGCAAACTTTTCTCACAACGACTGGTTCTGATGCAACCTCTGCCCTCAACACCCTGCAAGAAAGGTTGTTCATGCCGAGGCCTTCTCATACGTTACACTTGGATTTTCATTTTTTTTTCGAGATAATTGGTTTCTAAATATCATGTTCAGGATACCCAAAACGAAGATCTTGAATACCCAATAAAGATTAGGAAGCGTTCCTGTTTAACTTAGTATATGATAGTTATCTCCGATTGGATGTTAAGTAGCTGAGCACTGGTTTCGAGTTTATCAAAGCAAAATGCTCTTCTATATGTAGAAAACAAAGGAACTGAAGTGGCAAGCGTCTGATGTAACTCCCGCCAAGCCTGTTGTTAAATTTTTTGCCCAATTCACGAGGTCAGAGATGGCAAACTCTTGCTAAGCCCAGCCTCTCCAACCCACTCCTGGCAGGAGGTTTACTCTTGGATAGAGGAGATTCAACAACCACATTTCCATTGTAAGCAGTATAGGTTTTATAGGCATACTGATGATTTAGAAACGGGCCCAACATTGATAACCATCCTCCTATGCTGTTCTGTTTTTGTGCCATCCTCCTATTTTTTCCCTTTTTGTTGGCAGTGCTCTTAGAAACATCAGCCGGGGGCTGCATCGCATAAAACATACTTTTTTTTGATTAAATGCCAGGTCTGAGGGGTAACTGATATGTAAAAATTACCCAGGACATGCATCTGCCCTCATCCCTTTGAAACTCACGCCATTTGGGTGGGTTGGGTGTGGCAAACTACAACAAGAACAAAACCCTGGTGGATAGCTTGATACTCCATTGATCTCCCAGTAAACTAATACTCCAGTGGCTTGTGCCATCCATTTTGGATCAAAGCTGCCATTTGGGTGTGGCAAACCACAACGAATGGAACTCTGGTGGACTGTGATACTTCATTGACCTCACAGTAAACCAATGCCGTATTGGCTTGTGCCATCCATTTTTGGATCAAAGTTGTTACGACTTTGTCCTATTGCAATATCCCCCTTCTTCAACTTGTTTGATGTTACAAAACTTACCTTGTTCAAGGCTTATTTTCTGTGATTAATTGTTTGAATCAGGACTAGAATTACAATTTACGATGCATTGTTGTCTAGGTAACTGGATAGAGTTAGCGGATTATCCTACTAAGTTAGTTTCATAACCAGGGGTAAGGTTTTCTGAAGTGCAAAAGGTTCATGGTAGTACTACAACTGACTATGAATTGATGTCTGTAATTTGCAAGTAAGCCCAATTCTATATTTAAGTTAGTGATCTTGTTTAGTTCATTAAGAACGTGGAATAGGATTAGACATGTGTATATTGGCATAAATGCATAGACATATGGAGACAGGAACAGTAAGCACCATAAAATCACTAGTCAATAAAATCATCTAGATTCTATTCACTTTCAAGTGTGCATATGCATATGTATGGATGTGTGCGAGTAAGGATATATATGAATGTGCTTTGTTAATTGCTCACTTGTTAGTAGATGGGAAATGCCCATTATAAATCAATGTAGCAATGGTTGATCTGATTTATAGAGTTTGAAAATGAAATCAAATATAGAATGTACCTTAATCTTACATTGATAGATATTTCTGTGTTGTAATTATTTGTGAGAGAGATAGACTATTGACGTATCTTGAATTCATTCTATTAAGAGAAAGAGAGGGGAATCTTCTGCTAACTTTTGAGGATAAAAAAGGAGGAAAATCTCTTGAACATAGGTTTAGTGGTTGCATTAACTTGCAAAGTTTAACTGTCAAAATAAGCATTTAACAAAATTTGAAGGTTGATTTCTCAATGAAAAAGCCTGAAGGAAGTTTTGAGTGATGTGGAATTGTGTTGTCTTCACTAAGAAGTCAGGGAATGATAGTCTTTGAATCAATGTTATCAGAACCGAAAACTGGATTGGACTGGTCGACCCCAAAAATTCAAAACCGGACTGGACCAGAAAAAATCCGGACAAAAAATCTGGTCGACCAAAAACTACATAAAATATTCAAAATTTGAAAAAAAACATATCTATTCATGTACATCAATACTTATCCAAACCATTTATACACAAATGTGCAAAGTTTCTCATTTATATAGCAAGTAAGAGTTCATATATCCAAAATACCACTGAGTGCAATACTACAGTTTCTGTTATTGTTTGATTGATTTTATCGTTAACATGTGTGTAATGAGGTCCCCATCTTTAATGGAATGGAGGCATATTATTGTATGCTATTCATACCTCCATCTCTTTTGATCACATGCACATATCAGGGTAAATAGAGTGCATGTCGGAATAAAAGCCTAATGATAATTTGTGTTAGTGTGAATGATTTTGTGATTGCTCTTCCCTTCTCTTATTTGAGTCATTTGAACACATATTATTTCTTGTTTATCCCTGTCTCATTGTTTTTTCCAAACTTGTAACCTTGGGGGATTCACTCTCGGGTCTCCACAAGGAGAATATTGGAAGTTGCTTGTAGTGTTTGAAGTCAGAACTAGAAATATAGAAAAACATTTTAGAAAATCTTACAAGGCTTGGACAATAAATGTTAGAGTTTACATGTGCGTGAAGTGCATGTACACATAAAAAAATGATAAATATAATATGAAGTGAAACTGATGAGGACACACCACACGTGGACAGTTGAGAGAGACCTAGGAAAATACAATTAGTCAACCTCTGCAAAATTGGTTTTGAAACATGTTGCTCATTTTAAGACCATGTTTTGATCACTTCTTTTGCTTTTGCGGAGTTTTTTTTGGTTTCTAAATTGAAAACATAGCTTCTAGTTTCTAAAACTCTACATAATGTACAAAAAATGGCATAAATTTGTTTTTTTTGCTTAAAAAAATTGTAAATCCGCCCCTTTAAATGCGTCGTATGAGTGTTGTGCAGAACCGACCGGAACCGGTCGGAACTGGCCGGTTTTGTGTTTTTGGCTAGAACTAGTATAGAACCGGCCAAAAACGGTTCAATACCGCCGGTTCGACTGTTTTTGCCTTGAAGGCTAGTTCGACCGGTTGGTTTTGCCAGACCGGGCCGATTCTGATAACACTGCTTTGAATATTAAGACTAGTGTTATTAGGACCTGAACCAGCTGGTCTGGACCGGTCCAGACTTGCTAGCCTCTGAAGTGGTTGCTGAATACGGGACCAGGAGGTTGGTTCAATGTTGAACTGGCCAATTCACAACTGTTTCACAACCAGTTTAGACTAGTGGGATATGGGGCCGTTCCGGGAGGGGGAATGAAAAAATAAGGGAAAAAAAGAAAAAAAATCGCTTCTCTCTCCCAAACCCTAGAACGAGCAAACTTTACATATTTGGTGTCTAATGGTTTGAATCTACATTGATGTGCATGCACATATATATTTTTTATAAAATTTGCATATTTTATGTATTTTTTAGTCGATTGGTTTACAAACTGGTTCAAAGGCCAGTTTCATTGCAGTTTTGATTCCGTTTCCATACTAGTCCGACCCTTGGTTGGTTCTGTTTCTGTTAATTTTGATTAAGACCAACAATAGAGGATATAAGCTATATAGATATTGCAATGGTAGAAAATAGATAAGTGAGATATTTTGAGATAGAACTCCCCAAGTCTTATTTGTCTAAAAATTGACAATGTCTTTGGGATTGCTTCTAACGAGGATTTGCATGTGTTAATGTTTTTATCTAATTTTTGCAATGTTATAACATGTCATTATTGGAGTCCCAAACTCAACTCTTAGAGGATGTGATTTTTTCAATATGTGAGTTTCATGTGCCTTGGGGTTTCTAGGTTTGATCTTTTAGGTTCTTGGGGTTCATGAGATGAGTTTGTCAGAATCTAGGATGCATCTTTGCGTTCTTCTATTAAGGATCAAAATATATTTATTCCATATTGACCAACTCTCCACATTTGAAACACATGAACACAAGTGCTGGTATTTTGGTCAGCATGAAAGCAAGATTTCTCTAACTTTAAACGTATGTGATGATCTAGCCCAATGTTTTTTTGTGTTGTGAAACACTTGCCTTTAGGGTCATGCTATATGTCAACAAAACTTCCCATGAGTATCCTCCTCCATTGTTCAATACCAAATGGTCATAACTCATACTTAACAACAACTATAGTGATACCTTGCATGTGACTTAGTCTCTTGACCACCATATTGTTGATATTATGGTAGCTGTGGGAGGTATTAACCTCCATGTGTCACCTTTGGCTAGAATAGAATATTTCGGAAGCAAGAGAAACCCTAAACAGATGTGTAAAAACCCCAGAAGACAAGTGGGCTTAGTAAAATAATT
This sequence comes from Picea engelmannii, assembly GCA_009831015.1. NCBI lineage: Eukaryota > Viridiplantae > Streptophyta > Pinopsida > Pinales > Pinaceae > Picea > Picea engelmannii. The sequence continues at coordinate 25,402 of ML777605.1, read as the reverse complement.
AATATTAAAGTATTAGCTTCTAGAAGGACAAGTCAGCCTAGACAGGTGACAAGAACCACTATAAATAGGAGGCGCTTGAGCTCATTTGTACTCACCCACTTCACTCACTCTCTCAAGTTTAGCGCAAGTTTGGAGCTGTAGCTGCAAGAATGGAAGGTGGATCTTCTGGAGTGATTCTTGGTCTCTCTCTCTAGCGCTATCTAGCCTAAGATATGTGCCCTACCTTCTAGTATCTCTTGGTGGTATTCTTGGTGACATTCTTGGTAAGTGCAACTGCAATTGCTGCAGTTGAATATTGTTCTTGTTTTGTGGTTTTGGGACTTTCTGTCTCATGCACTATCTTTGGAGAAAGATGCGCTCTCTTGGTTATCTGTTGGTTCTAGTGCTGCTTCCGGAATCATTCTATCTAGCAAAGGTTATGGTGCTTGGGGGTGGCTGCGTGCCTATGGTTGGGTGACAATATTGTGATATTGTCTATGGTAAAACGAGCACATTGAATATTTTAACAGGTTATGGGCCCACACTACCTTTAGAATAGTCTAACTGCTGGAAGGTAGAGCGAGAGTTCTTTGGCAAGCTCGTTGTAGCACTAGTTGAAACTGCAACTGCAACTAGGGTTTCTGATGTTGCAGTTGCAACAAACCCTAATATGATTCTTTGGGTACCTTAAGTGAAGCGTTGGACCTAATTTCTAGATATTCTAGTGCGCCCTAGCCTAGCGCACCCTCTGGTGCCCTTAACCAGCAAAAACGTCAAGTTTGAGTTCTTGGTCAAAATCAAAGTCAAATGTTGACTTTTGGTCAAAATTGATTTTATGGTCCAAGTTGACATTTCGGGATTTCTAGCTTGTTCTAATCATTGAACTTTTTTGATTCAGTTTCTAACATCTTCTTATCAAGACGATGTCTAGTTTCATATTAGATGACAAGTTGAACGATGCTACAAATTTCAAAGGTATGCACTTATATATGCTTTTCAAGTTATATTATCTAGCAAAGCATGCGTGTGTTTGCAGGAGATGTACAAGAGACCTTGTCCAAGCGGTGATCTTGGATTCAATACATTTAGAGGAACAAGTGCACCCTCCCTAGCAGTTGAGGCTCTAGGTTCCAGGTTTGATTGATCAAATTGTTAAGTTTCAATTTGCACATATTAAGTTTGATAGTTGCCACAGTACAAGTAAACACTATAGTTGTGACAACAATCTTTGAAAGGTTCTATTACTGCTAGGTATACTTGGTTGCATGTAAGTACTATTGATATAGATGCTTATTGCACTTGTTTGATGAACTAACATCTCCTCTAGGAGATATTTCTTATTCCCGGGCAGGTCACCTTGGTAATTCTATGATCCTTGTTACCATAGATATGTTCTTATGAAATGCTATTAGAAATACTTTTGCTCTTGTTGTTCTTGTTTCGGGCAGGTCACAGGAGATAGCTCTGAGAAGGAGCTACAGTGACAGTTGCAAACATGGAGCAGATGACTCCATCAAGTGGTGAGGCAGGTGATCTCACCAAGTACCAATTCTAAAGGAAGCATGTAAATCAAAAGAAGTTTTGAATATCGTTCATTTAGATGAGTGTGGACCAATGTCAACCTCCTCACTAAGCAGAAGATGAAGATCTTGAGGTTCGATAATGAAGGAGAGTACACCTCCAAGGAGCTCGTTGCCTTTTGTAAAGCAGTTAGGATTAGGAGGGAGCTAAATGTCCCACATAATCCTCAACAGAATGGTTTGGCAGAAAGAAAGAACCAATCCATTGAAGAATTTGTTAAGGCAATGATGAATGACCATAATCTATCTATGTTTCTATGGGGAGAAGCAGCTATGACAGCCGTATATGTTTAGAATAGAAGTTCTCATCGTATATTGAAGAACATGACTCCAGAAGAAGCTTTCTTCCGAAAGAAGCCAAGTGTTGAGCACTTGAGGATCTTTGGCTGTCCTGTCTATATTCATGTTCCCAAGGACAAAAGAAAGAAGTTGGAACCTTCAGGAAAGAAGGGCATATTCGTTGGGTACAGTGAATCATCAAAAGCTTACAGAATCTATGTTCCAGGTCAACAAAAAGTTGAAATCAACAAAGATGTGAATTTTGATGAAAAGATTGGCTTTAGGAAATTTATAGAAGATTCCATGGATCCCAATGATGAAGAAGAACATGAAGGTCCCAAGGACAAAACTACATGTTCTCCAGAACATCTCAATGCAGAACCTTCCACCTTTGAAGAAGCAGTCAAGAAGAAAGAATGGAAGGAAGCTATGATGGAAGAATATCAATCCATCATGAAAAATGATGTATGGGAAATTGTGCCTAGACCTGAAGGAAAGTCTGTAGTCACTTCAAAATGGGTTTACAAGATAAAGCATGGAATAGATGGGATTATCGATAAAATACAAGGCAAGATTCGTGGCTAGAGGGTTCTCCCAGCAGGAGGGAGAAGACTATGATGAGACGTTTGCTCCAGTTGCCAGATACACCTATATTAGAGCAATCATATCTCTTGCAGCATCCATGGGTTGGAGTTTACATTAGATGGATGTAAAGACCGCTTTTCTCATGAGTAATTGAGGAAGAAGTATACATAGAGCAACCTCAAGGTTTTGAGGTACACCTGAGAGAAACCCATGTATGCAGATTAAAGAAGGCCTTGTATGGACTCAAGCAAGCTCCAAGAGCTTGGTATGCACAAATTGACAGTTACTCGACGAGACTTGGATTTTCCAAGAGCTATGTTGATCCAAACCTTTATTACAAGGTTGTGAATGATGCACCTGTGATCCTACTACTATATGTTGATGATTTGTTTTTGACAGGTGCAGAGCCTCTCATTATTCAGTGTAAGAGGGGGTTAGCCTCCGAATTCGATATGAAGGATCTTGGTCTCATGCATTATTATTTGGGACTAGAAGTATGGCAGAAGTGTGGTGAAGTCTTCCTAGGGCAAAGGGAAGTATGTTGTAAAGATCCTTCAGAAGTTTGGGATGATGGATTGCAAATCCATGGCAACTCCCATGGTGACAAATCTGAGGAAGTTGAGCGACTCTGATTCTGATCCAGTAGATTCTTCCGTGTACTTGTTGGAGTTTGAGTAGCTTCAGAAGATATTCTTATTGTATTTGACCAAGACAAAACCATAAAGAATATTATTATATTATATTTGTTAAGTCGGCCCTATTGTGCCTTAGTAAAAGTCAACCCTATTGTGCCTTGATAAGTAAAATGTAAAATAGAAAGATAAAGTGCCAGGTCGGCCCAGACCTAATTTTAGGCTGGCCAACTGCTATTTATAAGGGAGGCTAGCGCCTCATTTGAATACAGACAACACAAGTTCTGTGGCTAAGAAGAGAAGTGCGCAAGTCTTAGAGGGAGACGCTATTGCAGCTAGGAGGTGACGTTGTGGAGGTTCTTGGTCTACTTCTCGGGTATATCTTGGTTATGTGGTGTGCTACTCTTCCCTAGTCAAGGGTTTGAGGAGGATCTTTTGCTTTGTTAGTTCTCTCTTTGAGAGAGGCATTGTTCTTGGTTGGTGAATCTATATCGAGGAAGTTTGCTGGGTTTTTCCCCTAGAGGGTTTTCCCAGGGTAAATCTCTTGTATGCTGTGGATGTTATTGTTTTAGTGATCCTTTATATGTAGTTATTGTGCTAATTGTTTAAAAGTAAAAGAACACTAATCTAGTTAACTGCTTAAGACGAAAATTCAACATGGTATCAGAGCGGGCCTGAAAGAAGGCATTTTCATAGCACATAAGAACTTGCTAGAGAAGCTAAGAGCATAGGAAGACTTCCCTAACCCTAGCGCATCTCTCCTTGTGGTTAGATTCTTAGTTTGATGAAGTTTTTGTAAATTGCAACTGCTGCAACTACATAAACCCTAGAAGGTGACATCATCCACATTGCTGAAGGACGTTGGACAAAGTGAGACCACTAGGGAATTCGCCTTAAGAGGGTGCACATATCCCTCGGAGCAGAATTCCAAAATTCAAATTTTGAAAAATGAGGGTTTCCTCATAAACCCTAGTCTTGGCAACTGCAGAATTGACGCTGGAACTGGTCATACTGGAATAAAACTCTCTGGTAAGCACAAAACCCTTCTTTGAAAAGTTTTATCTCCTTATTGTATTGTTCAAGCACAGGATGGCACCCAGTACCAAGCTTGATGAAAAGCTAGAAGGCGCTGACAACTTCCGAGCATGCAAGTATAGAGTAATGCTCATTCTAGAAGAGAATGATCTGGAAGATTTTGTAAAAGAAGAAGTCCCAGACCCTGATGAAGATGAGGCCAAAGCAAAGTACAAGAAGAAGAATCAGGTGAAGAATATGTATTGTAACATCTAGTTGTATTTTGATATGTTGGAGTTATGACTATCATACTAACCATTGGTCAAAATTAAAGTCAAAGTATTAGGTTGATTAAGGTTAAGACTTTCTAGTTTACTTGTATTCCCTAACTCAGATTTCTGTCAAGAAAGCATATTGTCTTAGTACAAAGGACATGTTGAACATAATACTTGTCATCTTGAGTGAAGGAGACTCGGAAGAAAAGCAACAACACTTATTCTTGAGGACAAGACTCCAGGTTCTAGGTTTGATTGATTAAATTGATAAGATTCAAATTTGCACATATCAAGTTTGGTAACTACTACACTACAAGTAAACACTATAGTTGTGATAGCAATCTTTGAAAAGTTTTATTATTGCTAGATACAATGAATACTTGGTAGTATGTGAGCACTATTGATATAAATGCTTATTGTAATTGTGTACTAGATATAAATAACATCTCCTCTAGGAGAAATTTCTTGTTTTGTTTCCAGGTTACCATGAAGGAATGATTGATC
>ML777605.1:0-13145 GCA_009831015.1 Picea engelmannii | reverse complement strand
AATTCCTCATTATGCATTGTTATGATTTGATGTTGAGAGCTTCCAGAGGAGGAAGAGAGCCGACCTTATTGTTTTGTGGATTTCTGGAGGAAACCACCACCCTTGATCGGTTTCGATGTTGAGAGACACACCCTAGCCCATCGGAGATACCATCCAGGTATTTCATCGTTCATTTCAAGAGTATTCAGTGTGGAGGGCGCAAGCTATTTGGGAGATTCAGAGATCTGCAGTAGATTGTGGTCCCGATTGTAGATTCATTCCGACCCAGTAGAGATCCAGCCAGGGCGCTTCCATTGAGCCATTCACCATCAGATTCCGACGGTGGAATCTTGTAGAGCGACCCATACAGTTGTTTAGGGAACAGTCATTCCGGACAGATGTTTGGCCTTGCATGCAGGGGTTTCCTATCAGATCCGGCCAAACCCTTCGAACCCATTTCCTTATTGGACGAGGCGATCGTTTTGAGCTACATAGCGGCAGATTCCGACGGTGGAATCCATTGGGGCGCATTCAGTGCCCAAGGAGGGGCGCAAACCCCCCAGGGGTTCAGATCTAGTGCCGTAGAGATCCGTTCTGAGTTCCGCCAGACATTATTTCCAGTGCAGAGGCCAGGGCGCATTGATTGGAGCAGTTTCGAGTTCATTCTGACGATGGAGTTTTGAGATCGAGTTTTCCAGCTGATAGCGGTCACCGTGCTCATCCGAGATCGTTCATTTTGGTCTTTCTATTCGTGCATGCAGCAGATTTGCTGTTTTCTTGCGGTCACGGGTATTTCTTTTGTTATTTGAGTGTATTCAAGTACAGATCCATGAGATCTGACTGACGTTTAGTCTCTATATTTCAGTTGGCGATTTGTATTCCCATGCATGCACTATTATTATTCATAATATTGAGCAGTTGACATTCTATGCTATTGCATGCGTCATTTTATGATTGTTAAACCTTTATTATGCAACATGCAACTATAATAACCTACATGCAACCATAATAACTGACATGCAAACACAAGAACCGAAGAACATCTCCATCAACCAGCTAAAATGCATCCAGAAACCCCCAGTGTATCAAATCTGCACGCTAGAGTAGTAGAACAGTAGCGAATATCTTGATCAGCCGGATCAGGGATATTTCAGTTTCTCCCTAGTTGTTCTTGTTTCGGGCAGGTCACAGGTGATAACCCTGAAGGGAGCTATAGTGACGATTGCAGGAGGCAACATATTAGATGGTCTATAGTTTGAGACATGGAGAAGACTATTCAGATAAGAAGTTGTATACATGACCATGTACCGAAGAAGAAGAAGAGTCAGTAGAGCCAGAAGGGCCTACCCAGAATCATTGCAGTAACCAAGAAGAGACCAGTGTGGTCCTGTGTCACTTTAGGATGCAAAGATATATGGCATTGATGAGCCATATCATGAGGAGCAAATGGCTCCACTAGTGATGAGCCAGGTGGCCCCACTGAGTACCATCTTAGAAGGAGCTAGAGTTCAGAGGGAGACACAGCCTCCCCATGACCATTTATAGGAGACTTCAGAAGAAATCAACGCACATAGAGGGAGCAGATGGCTCCAAAGATTACATAGACTCAGAGGGAGTCAATCTTCAGAGGGAGCATGAAGACTCAGAGTGAGCCTAATCTTAGCGAGAGTCAATGGCTTAGAGACTTTCATTCAAAAAGTATTCCTCCTTAGATTCAGAATGTAGAAAGAGACGTCCTCCAGGATTGATAGACAGATGCCATGAATTGAGGAGGCTAGATCGTAGCTTCGGAGACTCTAGGAGATCTGAGATCTCCTGGGAGGATTCCCTTGCTTCAATAGACCTTGTTTCAGTGACAGAGAAGGAAGCCAGTTAGAAGGACTGGGATTTAGATTTTGCTTTGATACCAGAAAGGAAGTCGGTGGTGACTTCCAAGATTGATCTACTAGATCAAGCATGTTGCAGATAACAATACAAAGCTTGACTTGTGGCTAGAAGATTTTCCCAGTAAGAAGAGATTATGACGAGATACTTGCTCCAGTAGTCAGAAGAAGTATACTCAAAGCAGCCACAAGATACATGAGAAGGAGTCTCATGTCTGCAGATTGAAGAAGGCTTTGTACAGACCTAAGCAAGCACCCAGAGCATGGTATGGTAGAATAAACAACTTCTTGATGAGCTTGGGCTTTACCAGGAGTAAAGCAGATTCCAACCTATACTTCAAGGTTGTGGATGGTGGATCAATGATATTACTGTCATGACCTGTTTCTAACAGGAGACAAGAAGCTTATTGTTTATAGTAAGAGGAAATTTGCTGTAGAGTTCGAGATGAAGGACCTAGGCATGATGCATTACTTCTTAGGTCTGGAGATATGGCAGAGACCGGATGGGACTTTCCTAACCAAGGAAAATATGCAGTGGAGATCCTGAAGAGGTTCGGGATGTTGGATTGTAAGGCCATATCTACTCCGATGGTGGTTAACTTGAAGTTGCTGTGTGATACAACTTCAGAGACAGTGGATGCCACCATATATAGACAGATGATTGGTTCGTTGATGTACTTGACGAGCACGAGGCCAGATATATGTTTTGCGGTGAATACATTGAGTTAGTACATGGTTGAGCCTAGACATGTTCACTTGATTGCGACAAAACATGTGATGAGGTACCTGAAGGGTACAATTGATTATGGACTCAGATATATCTCAGATTGTGAGATAAGATTGCAGGGTTACACAGATTCAGATTGGGTAGGCAGTGTCAAAGACCGGAAGAGTACATCTGGATGTTGCTTCAGTTTGGGTTCAACTGTGATATCGTGGCTTAGTAAGAATCAGACTTGTGTGGCACTCAGTTCTGCAGATGCAGAGTATGTAGCAACGTGTTCAGCGTGTGGCGAAGCAGTGTGGCTTCTGAAGCTGATTACAGGATTGTTTGATCTCGATTTGGAGGCGACCTGTATCTTTTGTGACAAGTTGTCAGAGACAAGCTTGGTGTGGTCTAGAAGGATTTTCCCTCGTGAGAGGAAGTGATGTGTTCCCCAGTAGCGGGAAGTGATGTTTTCCCCAGTAGTGGGAAGTGATCCCCAGTAGAGGGAAGTGATGAGATCCCTAGTAGTGGGAGCTACTCCAGCGCAGGTTGGTACCCCAACGCAGGCTGGTATGCTACCCCAACATAGGTTGGTACTCCAACGCAGGTTGGTATGCTACCCTAGCGCAGGTTGGTACTCCAACGCAGGCTCGTATGCTACCCCAGCGCAGGTTGGTACTCCAACGCAGGTTGGTATGCTACCCCAGTGCAGGTTGGTACTCCAACGCAGGCTGGTATGCTACCCTAGCGTAGGTTGGTACTCCAACGTAGGCTGGTATGTTACCCCTGCGCAGGTTGGTACTCCAACGCAGGCTAGTATGCTACCCCAACACAGGTTGGTATGCTACTCCAATGCAGGTTGGTACGCTACTCTAGTAAAAGTGCAGAACTTCCTATGATATATAGATATGGATTGGCAACAAGACAATGACCAGGTGTGCAAAAGCACAAAAGTAGTGATGATGATCGTGACGAGAAGAATACCTTCCTTGCTAAGAGGGAGTGTTGGAGTTTGAGTAGCTTCGAAAGATATTCTTAGTGTATTTGACCAAGACAAAACCCTAAAGAATATTATTATATTATATTTGTTAAGTTGGCCCTATTGTGCCTCAGTAAAAGTCGGCCTTATTGTGCCTTGACAAGTAAAATGTAAAATAGAAAGATAAAGTGCCAGGTCAACCCAGACCTAATTTTAGGCTAGCCAACTGCTATTTATAAGGGAGGCTAGCGCCTCATTTGAATACACACAACACAAGTTCTGTGGCTAAGAAGAGAAGTGCGCAAGTCTTAGAGGGAGACGCTATTGCAGCTAGGAGGTAATGTTGTGGAGGTTCTTGGTCTACTTCTTGGGTATATCTTGGTTATGTGGTGTGCTACTCCTCCCTAGTCAAGGGTTTGAGGAGGATCTTCTGCTTTGTTAGTTCTCTCTTGGAGAGAGGCATTGTTCTTGGTTTGTGAATCTATATTGAGGAAGTTTGTTGGGTTTTTCCCCTAGAGGGTTTTCCCAGGGTAAATCTTGTGTATGCTGTGGATGTTATTCTTTTAGTGATCCTTTATATGTAGTTATTGTGCTAATCGTTTAAAAGTCAAAGAACACTAATCTAGTTCACTGCTTAAGACGAAAATTCAACAGTACCGACAATTGATTGGCTCATTGATGTATTTGGTTAATACCTGATCGAACATTTGCTTTGCTGTGAACACGTTCAACCAGTTCTAGGTGGAACCTGGACATGAGCATTGGATAGCTGCAAAGCACATTTTGAGATATCTTCATGGGACGCTAAATTAAGGTTTGAGATATGCCTCAAACAGTGATGTACGACTGCATGGATTTACTGATTCAGATCGGGCAGAGAGTGCAAATGACAGAAAGAGTACTTTTGGTATATGTTTCAGTTTGGGCTCTGCTATGATATCATGGGCTAGCAGGAAACAAAAGTCTCTTGCACTCAACACTGCAGAAGCAGAGTATATTGCAGCTTGTGATGCTTGTACGGAAGCAATATGGCTCCATAAGCTGATTTCTGGACTATTTGATTAGGTGCTGGATTCGACTGTGATATATTGTGATAATCAGAGCTGTGTGAAGCTTTCAGAGAAACCCGTGATTCCATGACAGGTCAAAGCACATTGAGATCAAGTACTATTTTATTTGTGATAAAGTCCAGAAGGGAGAAATGATTCTCCAGTACATCTCCACCGATGAACAAACAACTGATATTTTGACGAAGCCTCTGTCCAAGCTAAAGTTTGCATACTCGAGGGACAAGCTGGGACTTGTGGAGCTAACAACCTTAGTTGAAAGGGAGGTGGTGACTTCCTTGGTTGGGAGGGAGTGCTGATATATGGCATCATGGATAGTCAGTGTGTTGGTGGACAGATATTCTCCATATGGAGAATGGCCTAGGCAGAAAAAATTGATGATGGACTGACATTCTCCCTGTGGAGAATGGTCCAGGTTGATAGATTGCTGATGTACCATGGACAACTATTCTCCTGGAGCATTGCCCGAACAGGTAGAATGGTCAAGGACAACTATTCTCTTGGGGCTTTGCCGAGTCAGGTAGAATGGTTTGTCTCCCTGATTTCATAGTAGTGACCATAGTGGGGAGATTGGTACATGACAAACATTTTCCATGAGTTTGCAGTAGTGGCCAGAGGGGGGAAAATGGTCCAGGACAATCATTCTTCTAGGACATATGTCCGGATTAGAAGAATGGTCCCTATAGCCCATGGCGTGGCTTTTAGCATCTGGGAGGATAGTCATTCTTTTAGGACGTATGTCCGAATTAGAAGAATGGTCCTTGTAGCCCATGGCGTGGCTTTCAACATCTGTTGGGACAACCATTCTTCCTGTGTCACAGGGAGTGACCAGGATAGGAAGAATGGTCCCTATATCACTCTGTTGAGGGAGTGACTTATGCGAGACACTCTGTTGAGTGCTCTAAGTTCAACACATGACTTATTCGGCATCATGTCTGATTATTCAGATGGAGTATGGCCTTGAGAGATGATGCAGACAATGATATGATTTGATGCCAAGAGACTGTTGTACTGCGTGGTGATAGCCTCTGTAGCTATTAGTTGATTGCAGTGGAGATTGTGTCTCTGGACAATAACTATGTGCTATTGTGGTGGATGTGTTCCACTGGTAGTGACTGTGTGTCACTAGATAGTAGCCGTGCGCTACTAGGAGTGGTTGTGTACCACTGGGTAACAGTTGTGTGCTTCTATGGATTGACACTGTTGTGATCTATTGGATGGCACTGTAGTAACTATGTGCTACTACCTGATTGCCATGGAGACTACCAATAGTGTTGGAGGTGATTGCCAGCTAGATGGACAGTGATGATGATGCTTGTGACTTGATCTGCGTGATCATGAGATATCCTGTGTGGCTATGATGATGCTACCTGTAGAATGGTCTGCAAGACTATGTGAGCCTTGCCCATACCATGTGAAATGGATGGATGTGTTTGAGACCATTACAGTTAATACCTCCCTAGGTAGGAGGGAGTGTTGATAATATGGTAGCTGCGGGAGGTATTAACCTCCATGTGTAACCTTTGGCTAGAATATAATATTGCAGAAGCAAGAGAAACCCTAAAAAGATGTGTAAAAACCTTAGAAGACAAGTGGGCTCAGTAAAATAATTAATATTAAAGTATTAGCTTCTAGAAGGACAAGTCAGCCCAGACAGGTGACAAGAACCACTATAAATAGGAGGCGTTTGAGCTCATTTGTACTCACCCACTTCACTCACTCTCTCAAGTATAGCGCAAGTTTGGAGCTGCAGTTGCAGCTGCAAGGTTGGAAGGTGGATCTTCTGGAGTGATTCTTGGTCTCTCTCTCTAGCGCTATCTAGCCTAAGATATGCGCCCTACCTTCTAGTATCTCTTGGTGGTATTCTCGGTGACATTCTTGGTGGTATTCTTGGTAAGTGCAAGTGCAAGTGCAACTGTTGCAGTTGAGTATTGTTCTTGTTCTGTGGTTTTGGGACTTTCTGTCTGGTGCGCTATCTTTGGAGAAAGATGCGCTCTCTTGGTTATCTGTTGGTTCTAGTGCTGCTTCCAGAATCATTCTATCTAGCAAAGGTTATGGTGCTCGGGGGTGGCTGCGTGCCTATGGTTGGGTGACAATATTGTGATATTGTCTATGGTAAAACGAGCACATCGAATATTTTAACACATATGGTGTGGGGTATAAGAGTGTTATGAATCACAATGTCTAAAGACGAGTCACTTCAATGTTAGTTATTGGTACTTAATGCAGGTCATTAGAATTTTTGATAGTCATTTATGAAAGCAAGATTTCTCTAGCTTTAAATGTATGTGATGATCTAGTTCAATGTTGTTTGTGTTGTGAAACGCCTGCCTTTAGGGTCATGCTATATGGCAACAAAACCTCCCACGAGTATCCTCCTCCAATGTTCAATACTAAATGGTCATAACTCACACTTGGCAACAACTATAGCGACACCTTGCATGTTACTCAGTCTCTTGACCACCGTATAGCATGGGGTTAAGAGTGCTATGAATCGTGATGTCTAAAGAGAAGTCACTTCAATGTTAATTATTGGTACTCAATGCAGGTCATTAGAATTTTTGATAGTCATTTATGAAAGAAAGAAAACTCTAGCTTTGAAGTTTAAACGTATGTGATGATTTAGCCCAATGTTGTTTGTGTTGTGAAATGCCTGCCTTTAGGGTCATGCTATATGGAAACAAAACCTCCCATGAGTATCCTCCTCCAATGTTCAATACTAAATGGTCATAACTCATACTTAGCAACAACTATAGTGACACCTTGCATGCGACTCAATCTCTTGACCACCATATAGCATGGGGTATGAGAGTGGTCTGAATCATGATGTCCAAAGATAAGTCACTTCAATGTTAGTTATTGGTACTCAATGCAGGTCATTAGAATTTTTGATAGTCATTTATGAAAGCAACATTTCTCTAGCTTTAAACGTATGTGATGATCTAGCCCAATGTTGTTTGTGTTGTGAAACACCTGCCTTTAGGGTCATGCTATATGGCAGCGAAACCTCCCATGAGTATCCTCCTCCAATGATCAATACTAAATGGTCATAACTCATACTGAGCAACAACTATAGTGACACCTTGCATGCGACTCAGTTTTTGACCACCATATTGTTGATGTTTTTGGTAGCTGCGGGAGGTATTCACCTCCGGGACAACCTTTCTTATAGATAAAGATGCCAAGAAGTCAAAGAAGATCCCAGAAGAGAAGTCAGCCTCACAGAAAATAATAAAGAAGAATTATAATGCTCCAGAAGTAAAGTTGGCTCCAGAAGAAAAAGACAAACAGGAAATATACTTTCCAGAAAGTCAAGTCGGCCCTGCTTGAAAAGTCACTTGACAGATTAGTATAAGTAAAGGTGACGCCTTCCTCATTTGACACTCTCACATTGATACATAGCGCAAGTTTGAAGGAGAGCTGCAGCAGCAGCTGTAGCTGCAGAAGAAGGAAGGGCGCAGGGGGAGGGTTTATCTCTTAGTGGTACGTCAGTGGAGGCAAGACACTCTAGCGCTCTGGCTAGGGTGTGCTGCAGCTGCATAGCTGGGTTATCTCTTGTGGAGATAAGTATTCTTCTTTGTTGGTTTGCTCTAGTGGATAGAGCCGGTTCTTGGTTATATTGCATTGGCAAGGATATTCTATATAAGAAAAGTTGTTGGGTTTTCTTCCCTTGTGTAGAAGGGTTTCCCACGATAAACTACTGTTTTATATTGCAGTATATGCTTAGCTCGGGGAAGGCACGCGTAGGTGCCGATGGTGCAGCATCGTCTATGGTGAAACGAGCATGCAAAAAGAAGATTAAATTGCTACGGTAAATCTAATGTTAACAAAACTAATGAAAATTCAACACATATAGCATGGGGTATAAGAGTGTTATGAATCATGATGTCTAAAGATAAGTCACTTCAATGTTAGTTATTGGTACTCAATGCAGGTCATTATAACTTTTGATAGTCATTTATAATCTTCTGCTAGTTATGGACTTTATGTTAAGATAAAGTTTATGTCAGTAAATAGGTTCTAACTTCTTAGCCATTAGAGTAGGGGTCTCTGTGTGATTTGTTATTGCAGGTAGTCTATAAGAGACTGTTCTTGGCCAGGTGCAGCGTCCATGCTGCTTATGGATTTGGGCCTTTGTTGGTGACCATACCTTCTCAGGAAAGTTTTTGATCTTGTCATTTATCTGCTGTAATTTTCAAGGATTCATGTGCTATCACTATTGTGAAACATTTCTGTTGTCAGTACTCTAGAATCTGCAATCGGATGTGCCTGCTGATTATTTCAGGAATTATTGCTGGTATTACTGAGCTCAATGCTGTTAATGTAGAATTTACTATTGTAATTGCTGATTTTTCTTCAGTTTACTACTGTTAATGCCCTATTAGTTCATATTGCATATTAGTTTCCGAGTTCCAGGTTTTCTGCTGTGAGCCTCTCTCATTTAAAAAAATCAGATTTCAAATTAGGCTCTTGGGAGTGGTATCAATGCTACTTTCTTGGTCTTGTGGGCAGACACCAGCAATGGCTTCATTCTCAGCTACTCATGGGGAAGATAACTGGAAATCAGAAATTGCATTATTGGTGGAAGAAGTCTCAAGGACGCCCTTAGGGATAAGGGACACAATATGTACATTAATTGTGGTAATGGATTGAAGGGGACTGGATTGAAGGGGACTGGATTGAAGGGGACTGGAGATGATAGTAGTGAAGGAGGTCGACAAAGACCCTGAGATCAGAAAAGGGAGGCAAACTCTGTCGCAGGAAACACCTACCTAGGCAGTGTTCCAGTAGTTGAAATGCCTGGAAATGTCGGAATGGGTACAAAATGCCTTGGAAACACTGCTGGCCATACTATGTGGCATTTCATGGTTTGGAAACATTGTATGGTACGGTTGGCGGCATTTCCAAGGCATTTCAATGTTTTCCAATGGCATTTCGGGCAATTTTTCGGAAGTTTGCGGGCCCACACAAGTGCCCATGAGAGGCATGGGACACATAGGCAGCCTAAAAACACTTAATCAATGGTTAATGAAGACATCTAATAGTTTCTAAACCTACTTAACTAATTTTTAGATTCATTTGGAAAAGAAAATAAGAAATCCCTAGAAACCCTAAAAACCTCTCTTTTCCTATAAGAAAGCACTTCATTTCATTCATTCCTCAGCAACAACAAGCATTTTACTTGTGTTTTGGAGAATTGGGAGCAATCTTTGGTGCATTTCCAGCAAGAGGACAGTTGTGGTCAGCAAGAGGATGGTTATGAGCAACAAGAAGAAGCTTGTGGGCAGCCTTATCTTTGGTGAGCAGATTTATTTACCATTTTTGCAGCATTCATGGCTTTTCAAAGTGCTATTTCTCTGTTCCTAGACCAGCTCAAGCAAGTAGGCAACAAGAATACTATCCTCTTTGGAAGTATGTTATCAAGCTCAAACAAACGGGTGGTGGGGGTTCGTGTAAATGGAGGTGTAATTTATGCAACAATGGTAAGATCTACAAGGGCTCTTACATAAGAGTGAAGTCTCATATTTTGCATGAAGTGGTAAAGGGTGTTGATGTTTGTGCATATACCAGAAATTAGGATGCGAGGGCCAAAATTGACAAAGAGCATAATGATGCTCAAAAGTTGAAAGAGCAAAGAAGCAATACTCGCTTGGTTGCTAGTAGTAAGCCAAGGATTGTCCATGAAGCAAGAAAGAGGAGGGCGAACATGTTGAAGAAGTCATCAAAACCTTCAACTACGGTTAAATATAGCAGATTGGTTAGAATGCTCAATAATCAAAGGAGTGGCGAAGTTGAGACAAGAGTGGCAAAGGCCATCTGTGCTTACTGTATCCCTTTTAATGTGGTTCGGTCCTACTAATGGTAGGATTTAGTGAGGGCAATTAACACCACCCCCTCAAGGATTCAAGGGGCCAAACTATGAAAAAGTCAGAACAATTTTTCTCAGAGAGGAATTTTCTTGAGGATGTTTTAAGATCAATTCGTAGCTCATGGGTTTCCATTATTTCAAATGGATGGATTGATACAAGGCGTAGGCCATTGATCAATGTCATTGTGTCATCACCAAAAGGAGCATTGTTCTTGAGAGCGAAAGATTGTGTAGGTGAGGTAAAAGATAGTAAATTTGTTGTTGCTATTGAGCATGTAGGCCCAGAAAATGTGGCGCAAGTTATCATAGATATTGCACTTTTTTTGCAAAGTTGCAGGCTGGATTGTTGAGGGTAGATATAATCACATTTTTTGGATTCCTTGCGTTGTCCATAATTTAAATATGATTTTAGAAGAGATTGAATCTACAACTGCATGGATTAAGGAGGTCACAGGGCAGAGGCTAGGGAGATCATAAAATTCATCACCAACCACCACCAATCTCAAGCAATGATCGAGAATACTCCAAACTAGAGTTGCTTAAAGCTGTCGAGACAAGATATGCCTCAAACTTCATCATGTTGCATCGCCTTGTTGAGATCAAATCTATATTGATGAGTATAGTGGTGGGTGTGACTTGGGTTGAGTGGAGATATGCAAAATAAGAGGGGAAGTATGGTGTGCAAGGTGTTGATTGATGAGGATTGCTGGAGCAAGATAGATTTCTTTCTCAAGCTCACATTCATTGTATTTGAGGTTCTCTTAGAGGCGTACAGACAAACCTTTCTTGGGAGATATTTATGATGGCATGGATACCACGGTTGAGAAAACTGTGGAAATTATTAGAGACGAGGTTCCTACTCTTCTTTTTGTTAATGTTGGTTTTGTAGAGCATGTGAGGTCCATCATTGTTGCGAGGTGGAATGGTTTTAACACTCCATTCCACACTTTGAAACATGCTTTGAATACAAAATTTTATGATGAAGAGCTCATTGCTCCAATCAATGGGAAGAGGAAGGCCCTGTATAAGGACAAGGAGGTGGCCATTGGAGTGAAGAAAGCCTTCCAAAGACTATTTCCAACTTTTATACAAACTGAAGTGAGGGAAGAATTTGCTTTTTTTGCCACTGGATTGGAGGATTTTTTAGACATATCATCTTTGGATGAGAGGAGGACCACGAACTTGGTTAAATGATGGACTTGTCATGGGGAAATTGGTGTATATTTGCAAAACCTTGCCACTCTTATTCTCTCACAAGTGGCAAGCTCTTTATTAGTGGAAAGGAATTGGAGCACCTATGGTTTCATTCATTTCGTGTAGCGCAACAAGTTGGGATTGTAGAAGGTTGAGGATCTTGTCTATGTGCATTTGAACCTATTCTTTTTGACTTGGGGGGGTGAAGGATATACAAGTGGGCCTCATAAAGACAGGGATGTGGATCTAGAATGCCCAAACTTAGAACTCTCTTGTTTCTCTTGATATTGGTGGTGATGCAAGTGGAAGTGGAGCTACCTCTTCTTCCAATCCATGCTTTGGTTCCGTTGAACATGCATCTTGTTCTATTTTTGTTGATCATTATGAAGATGAGATGGATATGTAATTGTATTTGTCTTTAGCTCATGTGTTATTTCAACATCTATCGCCTCATATATAGAGGCTGATTTTGGATATATAGCCTCATTTATAAAGGCTAATTTTGGATTTTTGCATTTTGTAATCATCAATGGGAGTTAAGATAGAGACGGGTTTCCTTCTAAAATGCCATTTATGTGTCTCATTCTTAATTTCTTGCAACATAATGTGTTACATACACATGGGATTATATATATATAGGATTTTTTATATATTGTGTTTCCCTCGACACACCCATTTTGGGGGTGAAGTTTTTAAGTGTTCCCGTTTAGAAACGTTTAGAAAGTAGCACATATTTCGTGCAACTCAAGGTATTAAAAACTGGTCAACTCGGACTCAAACTTGACTGAGTTGACCGAGCCAACCCTAAACCGGTTTGACTCGGTCGTTTTGGTGACTTGGCTAGTTTGGTACCAAACCGGTCAACTCGGTCGAGTCCGTACCTACTCGGTCAAGTGGAACCCTTGGACCCATCGCGACTTGGAGGTTAAAAAGTTAATTTTTTATTAAATTTTGGCTTCTAAAACCTTAAAAGAACCCTCCTAAATCCTAAATGAACACTATAAAGATAGCCCTGCCCTCTCTATTTGCCTCACATAGTCACACTTCTCTCATTGAGGATTTGTGAGCATTTGGGGTTTTGGAGCAGCATTGAAGAACAATGATTTAGAGTGAGCTTGGAGTTAGTTTGGCAGTGATCTTGCGTTGTTTATGGTATATTGTATACGATATGTTAAATGATAAATATGTTCCTAGGTTTTCCTCATTAAATTACAGATTTGAATTTTGAAATCGATCTTTAAAGTTTTGTCTTTCAACCTTCTACTAATTTGAAGTTTGAAGTTTGAAGCATGAACTTTTCATATCAAGAATTTAAGATGGGGTTTGCTTCTTGCAATGTTGCATATTTGAATTTGCAGATCGAAATTTTACCATGGTTGCCACTCCAAGAGTCAAAGACCCTACATGGATCCATGCTGATCTTGTGGATGAGGAGATTTATTGCAAATATTGTAAGAAATGCATAAAC
>ML777604.1:1639836-1662186 GCA_009831015.1 Picea engelmannii | reverse complement strand
GATACTCGAATTTTTCTCTAGGAAGAGGTTTTGTAAATATACCATCAATCTATTCCTTAGTACAAATATATTCCATATTGGCAGTTTATTCTATGACTTTCTCTCTTAAGAAATTATATTTGATTGGAATGTGATTTTTCTTCAAATGCATAACAAGATTCTTTGAAATGTTTATTGCACTAGTATCATCACACAAGATTGGTATTGGCTTATTGTGTTCTAACTTAATTTCCTGTTATGGTTGCTTCATCCAAAGAACTTGTGTGCAACATGTTGTTGCTACAATGTATTATTCTTTTTTCATAGATAAATAAATTAAAGATTAGTTATTTTTGAACCAAGATACTAGACTATTTCCCAAAAAAAATGCTCCACCACTAGTACTTTTTATATCATCCACACTACCTACCCAATCTGTGTTTGTTTAAGCTGTCAAAGTAAATTATTTACCTATGGGATACCATAAACCAATTCCAATGTGCCTTTCAAATATATGAATATTCTTTTTACTGCATGCACATGTGTTTCCTTTGGTGTATCTTGAAACCTTCCAGCTAAACATATTTCCTGCATAATATCTAGCCTTGAAGTTGTCACATATAGTAGGATTCAAATCATTGACCTGTACAATGTTTGATTTGATTCTTTTGATTAATATTACTTACTCAATTTACAACCAGTGACCATAGGTGTACTGATGGGATCATAGTCTTCCATTCTAAATTTCTTCAATATTTCCTTGATATATTTGGTCTGAGAAATCAATATGCCTTTGTAGGATTGAGAAATATGCAATCCTAGAAAGAATGAAAATTCTCCAAGAATGGACATCTCAAATTCTCTTTGCATTTCTTCTGCAAACTTGTGGCTCATTCTATCAGCATTACTTCCAAAAATGATATTATCCACATAAACTACAATTATTAACATATCTTCATTGCCTATTTTGATGTACATATTGTTATATGTTGTTCCTCTTTTGAAACCAGCTTGTTGTTGCAAGTACTTGTCAAGCATTGAATATCATGCTTTAGGAGCTTTATTTAATCCATAAAGTGATTTCTTTAATATGAAAACACAATCTTTATTTTCTGATAATAATAATCCTTCTGGTTGTTCAAGTACACTTCTTCATCTAAATCTCCATTTAGAAATGTTGACTTAACAGATCCATCTGATGCACTTTAAAATTATTGAAACTTGCAAATTCCAAAAACATTATGATGGTTTCTCATCTTGTAACAGGAGAAAATCTTTCTTCAAATTCAATACCTTATACTTTATCATACCCTTTACAAACTAGTATTACTTTGTTTCTTACTACTTTTCCATATTCATTTAATTTATTTCTGAATACCCACTTTGTACCAATCACGTTTTTGTCTTTAGGTCTTGGGAAAAGTTCTCTTGTCTAATTTTTCTCAATCTAGTTTAACTCTTCTTCCATAAAATTAACCCAATGTTCAACAACACTAGCCTATGCAAAACATTTAGGCTCTATTTTGGATAGCAAGGAGAAGTTTTCCTATTCAAAAATGCTTTCCAATTTCCTCCTAGTCTGTGTTTCAACATTTTATCACCAAGAATTAAGTTTTTTGGATGGTTCTTTTGCACAAACCTTGACGAGGTTTGTGTATCTTGACATTATGCTTCCTCTTCCTCTTCTTCCTCTTCATATTATTCTCATTTTTCATTGTACTCTATTTCTTTTGCTGGAAGTTTGTTCTGTTGAGGTATTGCTTCATCTATTTTGACATTTATATTTTCAACAATCTTTTGTAGTCTTTTGTTGTAACATATATAGGCTTTTATTCTTGATGAATAACCAAGGAAAATTCCTTCATCTTGTATTAATTCAAACTTGCCTAGATCCTCATCATTTCTTTTGATGTAACACTTGCTTCCAAATATTCTTAAATCTTTGATAGATGTTGGTCTGACTTTCCATAATTGATAGGGTCTCTTATCACTACTAACCCTAATTTTATCTCTATTTAAAATGTAAACTACAATATAAATTGTTTCTCTCCAAAAACGGTCTGATAATATTGCGTCATTCAACATTGTTCTAGCAATATCATGTACATGTCTATTTTTCCTTTCAACCACTCCACTCTATTGAGGAGTTCTTGCAGATGAATAATGTAGTTTTATTCCATGAGCTTCACATAATTATTCAAATTCATTGGTTGTAAACTCACCTCCATTATCCGATCTTAAACATTTGATTTTCATGTCAATCTCATTTTCAACTAATGCTTTGAAGGCTTCAAAATTTTCAAATGCCTCATATTTATTTCTAAGAAAGGAAGCCCAAGTCATTCTTGTATAATCATCAATAAGTAACATAAAATAACTTTCTCCTTGGATACTTTTTTTTCTTGTTGGTCCACAGATATTTGTATGCACAAGCTTCAATGGCTTGGATGTTGCATATTCCTTCATATTGAAGCTCTCCCTTGATTTTTTTCCATCCTAACACTACTTACAAATAGTGTTTGAGGTTTTGTGATCTTGGGCATATCCCTTACTTCTTGTTTGGTGTTGATTTTTACTAGGTTTTCAAAGTTCATATGGCCCATTCTTTTATGCCACAACCATATTTCATTTATCTTCCCCATGAAGCATTTTCCTCCATTAATCTCATCAAGAATATACACATTATTTGGGGTTTTGATTGATTTTGCAACTAGCTTTCGTGAATTGGCCTTTCTGATCTTACATTCTTGGGAGTCAAAAGTAAGAGTGTGTCCTTGAGTAATCCCTTATCACACATTTGGTTAATGTTGAGAAGATGGTGGTTCAAGTATTTAACACACATAACCTTTTCTACCTTATCCCTTCCATTGTCAAGACTAAGAGTGATCTTTCCAACTCTCTTTGAAGTGTCATTTTCTCCAAAAGTAACGTTACCTTCATTCTTATTTAAGGTGATAAACTTTTTTTTAGCTCATGTCATGTGACTTGAGCACCCACTTTCATTGTACCACTTATCCCTTATTTTTTTTGCACGTAGTGCAACTTATATGAACAAGGAATTTTCCTTTGTTCTTGATTTCTTTCCATGAATGTTGGGGTTTCCTCTTTCTGAGTTTTTTGAAATCACTTCTACATAACTTTGATATATTCCCATAATTGTTGCATTTATAATATATAATGTTATAATTCAACAAAGAAGAAAATGAGTTGTAATTTCTCCTTGAGAATCCATATACATATTTGTTATTGTTCCTCATATAACTGCTTTTTTCATTTATTCTACAATCTATAGATTTATGACCAAAACCATTGCAAGAGTAACAATAGCGAAGAAAATGATTTTGGTACATGATTGTATGATTCCAACCTGATGGAAAATGTTTTGTGATTATGTCGTTTTTAGGAAGATTTGTCTTCTGTGGAACATTTTGTTATTCCCCAATGTTTTCTTCATCCTTGATGGGATTTTTTAGCACATCAACGTAACTCTTGGTTTTTCCCTCACTCACCTATTTTTAGGAGGTTTGATCTTCGTTATAAGTTTCCTTTTTTTCACTGTCACGAGGACCAGTCTTTTCAAATGGCAATGTTTGACAGTTTAAAATTTCATCTAAAGTTGCAGATATCTTTTCAAATTTCATGTTGATATTTTATCTTTCCAAATCCCTTATTACACAAACTATTTTGTATTCTAGATTGTTGAGAATATATCCCTTTTCTTTTAACTAGGATTTTATGAATTCTTTAATTCTTTTTCCCTCTTCTACTTGAATTTTTAGGCTAAAGATAACTTTTTCAGCTTCATCATAACTTTATTTTATACAGAGTATTTCTTTTTTGTACTTGTTCATATGCTCCTCTTGTAGCCACTTATTATTCCTTAGTCTCTTTAATTCATTTAGAACACATATGATTTCTCCTTCAAGATCCAATTCTACCTCAATCTCAAGATTGTCTTCTTCTCTTAAATCTGTGCTTTTATTTTCCAATTCACTAGTCCATGTTTCTAGGGCCATGAAGAGGATTTATTTTATTTCACTATCACTATCATATTCTTCCTTTTCCTGTAGAACTTTATTCTCTTTTTAGTATTTCCCTTCTTGTACCTTTTGAAGTTGGAATCTTCTTCTTTATTGTTGTTTTTGTTTTTTGCATAAGGAAATTTAGCTGCAAAGTGTGCTAGTTATCCACAATTAAATCATTTAAAGGGAATCTTACCTTTGTATCTTCATGTTCCTCTCTTGAGATTTCTAAAAAAATTGGCTTCTTTTGCATTTGATTCACTATTTGTGTTGTCACTCATTTTGTATTCTTCTCTCTTTGTATTCTTTGATGCCTTGAAGGTGTTAGAAAAACAGGATCGCGAGGCAATAAAATAAAATAAAATGAGGAAATAAAACACAGACTACACATAATAAAATAGAGACATAGATATATGTGGTTTTCCCAGTGTGGGATACGTCCACTAGAGAAATTTTTAGGTCATTCCTTTATTATTATCCAGGACATGAAGGGATACAACCCGCACCATACCCATTGTAACTTCCTCTTCCTTCTCTCATATTCTCCTCTCTCAGAACACTATATTCACTCAATCACATAGCTGCAATACAATTCTCTCATACATAAAAGAGGGTTTCCTTATAGCGAAAAAATCCCTAACATAACTTATACCATCAGATCTGTGACCTTATAATGAATGGCCTAGATTGACTATGGAATTACAATATTTTACAAGGAACTTTTTCCAAAAACATTGTTTTGGGGGAACTTCCCCTGAATCTCTCGTTGGGGGGGGATCCAAAATTTATTGCTTCCCACATTCGACCCCCCTGGCAAGAGAAGTGGGGGGAAATCCCCCCCACACCCCCTCATCAGGTAATGGGGTCCAAACGCAACTGAAACAAGACCTCCAAATCAAGAAGATAAACAAGCTCCACAACCAACATACAATTGCTTCCTTTCTTAATGTATTTTCTTGCTTATCCTTTTCTATCCTCATTTCATATGCATTGAGGATTCCATGAAACTCATCCATTTTCATATTTTCTATGTCCTTTATTTCTTCAATGGTATATATCTTGGGATCAAATATTGAGGGAAGTAACCTAAGCACTTTTTGCACAATGATAATTTCTTTAATATATTCACCCAATCCTCTCATAGTGTTGACAATCTCATCTACATGAACAAAATAAGTTGAAATACTCTCTTCTTCATTCATATTAAGGGTCTCAAATTGTCCTCTATGTGTTTTTAATTTTTAATTCTTGACCTTGTTGCCTCATTCATATATATTATGTAAGTTGTCCCACATCTCTTTTGTTGAAACACACCGCATGACTTTGACAAATTTTGAATTTCCTAGACCACACATAATTGCATTCATGGATTTAGCATTGTTGTCACTAAGACTTTTTCGAGTTGTATCTACATTTGGAGTTGTCAAAGTTGTGTAACCATTATTAACTACACTCCAAATGTCAAACCCAAGAGTCATCAAGTAAGTTCTCATTTTTATGCTCCAAAAGGAATAATTTGAACCATCAAATAATGGATCTTTATTTCTAGAAAAACCTTCAAGTTTATCCACGTGTGTTGTATGGATTCACCTTCCAGTGGTTAGATTATTCTTGAAGGAAACTACTCTTCTACCAATTTTTGGCACACTTACTTATACTAAGAGGAGGAGGGTGAATTAGTATAGGAGTGTTTTTCTTTTCTTACTGTAAAACACTTATTATTTTATTACTTCACAAGAAAAAAGAAACATACACAAGCATACAATGCATAGTATATAATAATTTAACATGGAAACCCAATTTGGAGAAAATGACAGAAAGATTTTATTTAAATACTTTCACAAGAAATAACATGTTATAAACACCAATATGTTACAATTTTTACATGCAACAACATGAAAGAGACACCAATCCCTTCTCCTGAGCGCCAAATCAACAATTCTTGTAGGAACCAACCTATAGTCACAATATTTGCAAGAGCCAACCTCCTAGACACACCAATCCCTTCAGTTGAGAACCAAGTCCACAATACTTGCGTAAAATTTCACATCTCAGCAACTCCTTTGTTGTTTTTGTAATCACCTTCAAACTCTGCAAGAATTAATATATTCTATGTTTGACCTCACACCTCCCTGCCACCCTTAGATGATTGCATTCTTCTTTCTTACATTCTTTGGCACCTGAAAAACCTCTGAGCTTCAACACCCTTACACTCACTCACTTTCACTTCCACATTCTCACACACCAAAATATTGGTTTTGTGGTCTTGTTATTTATATTCTTCATACACGAGCCTTTATTATTAAGTATTTGTCCACATACCAGAAAACAATGGAGATCATGGGGTCGTCTCCAACTCTCTTTGAATCTCCTTAAACTAGGCTACAAAATAATCCTTTCAAAATGGTTCAAATTCCTTCCATCGCACACAATATGTTTACAAACCCTTAACACTTAGTAGTCGACATATCAAGTCCTTGATCGTATATTGACCATTGATCTACATAAAGACATTAACTGGGCCACCAGGATCTTTGAATTACACACACACCATGCTTTAACACTCAATAGTCATTCGATCATTCGAGGAGTAGATCTTGACCATATTTTTCTTCACCCACCATTAGAACATATAACAAAACAACCTCAAATCTCAACAAATATCAGTTGAGTTCAATATTGAACCTCAACCATTGATCAATTCACCACATACCATGACCATTGGGTCTACCAGGTCACTGGTCCCTCGAGCCTTCATATTTTCATCTTTACCTGCTACTCGATATGGTATGCCTGGCTACCAAGAAATTGGCCCCACCGGGATCACGAGGCCACTGGCCGACAAGGCCCCTGGGGATTTAACTTTCCACCTTCAAATCTTTGCGTCAATTCAGTATATCAGGCCACTAGGACCACCGACTCATCGACCCACCAGGTATTCAACACTACACCTTCAACAATTTTCCTTGATTTTGTGTACCATTGGGAGATCATCCCACCAGAATCACTGGCCCACTAGGCCATTGAGCCCCTGAAATTTAACATTACACTACTCCTCTGATCTTCTAATTCTTGATCTATAATATACGTTGACGTGGTATATTATATGGTCTCCACGTGGACCCTTTCCATGTGTACTAGATCACATGGTATTGACATGTCTATTGGCATCATCACATCCTTTGGTATTGTTCAAAGCTATAAGTTGGAACCTTGACTATCTAGGGAACATGGCCCAATATCCTCGTGCAAATGGGTTGATCGCAACACTACACATGGCACTGACATGGCATTGACCACTGGCCACTAGGTGCTCAGGAATTCAATAGTATGTTTTCATTCAGATTCAATATGGAACCTTGTCACTCTATGTTTCGACCACCAAGTCATTGAGTGATCAAGTCACCATACCTCCAATGTTGCACCCTCATCCTTTCACTTCGATCTGATTGACACTTGGTCATCCACCCATTAGGCTCACCAAGCTCACTAGGGCACCAAGACACCAAGACACTTGGAAACATTTTGATCATGCATTCTATCAAGTGTTCCAATCTTTGTTATGTTGGGCCCCACCATCGAGGCATCGGGGCACCAGGCCCCCAAAATTTTATTCTTAATTTATAACTTTCATTCACATTCCGGTGTTCCAATATTTGGTATGTTGGGCTCCACCACCAGGGCATCGGACCACCGAGGCACCAGACCATTAGGCCCCCATAAATTTATTCTTAAATCACAACTTTCATTCACATATCGATGTTCCAATATTTGGTATGTTGGGTCCCACGACATAAAATTTCATGCTTTACACAAGGTTCCATAGCATGCACATTCTCGTTCAAACTAATTAATGATTCCTTTTTAATATAAAGTCACTAAAATCATTTTTCCTTGTGAAAGTGGGATATAACAACTATTTATATTTACTTTGATCTAATTAATCTGGCCATCGAGCACAGAGACCTTCATTTCATTTCTACTCGGACTTGCAATGAGGTCATCTCATATAGATTTTAGTCACTCAATTCCTCCTCATACCTATGCAACCCTAAATTCATTTCACAGAAAAACATCTCTCTTCTCGCATTCTTCATGTTGTGATCATTGTTCGGATTGACACAAATGCTTAGCCTACAGTCACATGTGCAACTTGGAAACCCTTTATTTCTCTACTTCCTTTGTCTGGTCTAATTCTACTTCCTTGATTTACTCCTTGGCCTGAGTAATCCCCCCCCATATTTGATATCAATGACAACCAATTTTCCAACAAACAAGTGGCTTTATAGACCCATTTTAATCATTCAAAAGGATAAAGGGAATATTTTACCTTTGAGGAGGATTTTAGGGCATTCTAAATTAGAAATATTGTTTTATGCGTTAGTGTTTGATATGAAATATATAAATGGAGAAGAGAACTCATTTTATAAGGGTGTTCTTGGAATATTTTGAGTTCCCTTCCAAGTTTGGTTGAATATATTGGGGTGAATTGGATGAAGAATGAGTTCAATGTGAGGTTTTTCCATCTCTCTATTCTTTTCATGGATAATTAGTGTTTTTCAAGGTTTTCCATGTTTTTGCTGCTAAAATAATGTCCATAGAATGGCAAGTTTGTCACATAAGAAGAGATTTAGGTAGTGGTTGTAAAACCTCCCTAATCCTTGATGTAACATTAAATTATTGAACGATTTTGTTGCTCTAATTTTTTGGTTGGGTGAGACCTATTTGGTCCTCTTGATCTAGTTGTGAAATTAGATTTGAAGAGTGTAATGTTGATTGTTCATTCAATATGAATGTTAAACTACTTTGTCTACTTCAAATAGGGTTTCATATTATGGTCATCCATTTTATTTTATTGGTTACACAAAATTATTATCTATAATTTCATGGTTGTGATGATGCATCTTGTATAAGGGCTCTCGATTATTCTTGCATAATCTACAAATCCATTTTGGAATAATTATGGAACATTGGTTAATGGATTAATTGTGTGTTCTCCATCATATTCAAACCCTCTTAGTATTTGATATTTACTCAATAGTCCACCATCCCTTTATTTGTAAAGAATATCATAAACTTGTTTTCTAGGGTTCTCCCCCTTGTGCCAAAAACAATTAGCCTAAAGTGAAATGAAGAGTTGTTGTAGTGAAAAAGGGTAGCCTTCCTAATTGATCTTAGGATTTCACTTTTTTATGGGACCTCAATATATTATTTGTAAAGAATATCATAAACTTATATGTAACACACCTCGGCCACCCACAGGCTGGGGTACGCCACCTTCAAGCCCACCCTTGGACTACTTTCTCTTATCAAAACCTTTTAAATTAATAAGGACGCATACAAAGAAAATATTTAATGACATGCACAGTAATAACCAACAAGCATGCATATTCTAAAGATTCAATTAAACGATAAATAAATGCATAGAGGAATACATTCATATATAGGTAAATAATACTATAACAGAGAGAACTTATCTTTATAAATACGACACCAACTAGTTGTAGACCAAGGACACTCCACCCAACCGTAGACACTATTTCTCCAAATATCAACAACAGTTTCACCCTTGAGCCATGGCTATGAATCCACAAGGACGATTCCATAGTGTTACTTGGTTTCCCCAAACTAGTCATCACTCAAGCTCTCATATGCTTTCCCATCACTCACAACAATCCAAGTACCCAACTCCCTTATACCCAACTTGCACCACCCAAGATAATGGACCTACACCCTTCTCTGTCACACGGTCCCTCAGGAAATCCTTCTCCTTATTTTGGGCTCCAACGCAACTGGTCCAGAATCTCAATGTTGGAACTCTCAGGACTCGCAGATATGAAAATCTTTTGACACGGGCCAATGCATCTCAGACATGCATGCCTCAAGTCATGTCTATATTACACCAGCGAACTCTATAGCCAAAAATATAATGGCTTCTCTTCGGCAGTTCGTTTCCCTTTCCCAAGCCAAGACGCGGGTGAGGATGGATCAACGAGTGATAGGTAAGTATTGGATGAATGACTGAGTGACAAAGTGAATGAATGCATGAAATAGTGATAAAATGTATGAACTACTAAGCGTATCAAGGAGTGAATGAGAAAATGAGAGAACCGAGCAATCAACCAACCCCCCCCGAACAGTCCAGGGGCAGGTTTAAGTATTTTGTGGGGAATCAAGAACCTCTTGGCCTCCCCCAAGAAGCTCGCGTAACTGATCCCCTCCCTTTGACAAAAATGATAATTAGAATAGTAAAATAACATTTATCCCCTCAAGGCCCCTCTCTTGTGGAATCATAGCCTCCTATAACTCTAGTTCTTGTTCATCTACCAGCCAGCAATGTATTTATTATTATGAATGATCCAACATTACATTTCTTGGGAACATTGTCCTTTTCAATAATTGTTTGGGCACTCTATCCTGTCAACATTGTACAATACATTATTTAAAATGGGGATTCAAAACATGAGATGTTACATCCCCTCCCCCTTATTTTGGCACTCTCCCCAGTGCATATACAAAATAGAGATCAAAATCTCAAATTTTATTCAAATATTTACGGGTACTCTTCCTGCATGGCATCTTCATGCTTCCAGGTAGAATCTTCAAGACCATAGCAGGTCCACTAAAATTTTACCAGCTCTATAACTCGATTCTGGAGCATTTTGACTTTTTTGTCCTATACCCACACTAGCTGAACCTGAAAGCCTCCCTCTGTCTCTACCTGAATCAGATGTCAATCAATAACATGGCTAGGATCATGTAGATATTTCTTTAGTAAAGAGACATGAAATACATTATGCACATTCATGGAAGCAGGAAATGCAAACATGTATGCAACTGGCCCTATTCTGTCCAATATTTCAAATGGACCATAGAATCTGGCTTCCATCTTTGTATAGCTACCCAATTTCAAAGAGATTTTCTTGGGATTCACTTTCAAAAGTACATGCTCCCCTACTTTAAATTCTCTATTTGTCTTGTTATTATCTACATAAACTTTCTGTCTATCCTGAGCTGCCTTCAAATTCTGCTTGATCTTGACCATGTGGTCTTCCATATCCCTGAGTAACTCTGTCCTGAGTACCACTCTATCTGTTGGGTTTTCCCAGATCACTGGAGTATTGCACTTCCTACCATACAAGGCTTCAAATGAGCTCATTCTCAATGAAGCTTGATACCCATTATTATATGAAAAAACAACCAAGTGCAAGTAATCTTCCCACTTAGATGGCTTATCCATCACATACATTCTCAGCATATCTTAAATTCATCGACTGACCCTCTTTGTTTGCCCATCTGATTGGGGATGTTATGATGTGATAAAGTTTATATTTGTACCAAATCCTTTAAACAATCCCCTCCAGAAATTGGAGGTAAAATTTGTATCTCTGTCCGAGACAATTGTCTTAGGTATCCCATGCAACCTAGTAATCTCTCTCATGTAAATTTATACAATATTAGCGAATGTATGTTTTGTTTTTACAGGAACAAAATGAGTAGCCTTTGTTAATTTGTCAACCACCACCAAGATTGAATCATGTTGCCTTGTTGTCTTGGGTAATTTAGGTATCAAATCAATGGTTATCACTTCCCATTTCTTCTTTGGGATTGGTAATGGTTGTAGCAAACCCACTGGGTGCCTATGCTCAACCTTTAACTTCTGACATTCCATACATCGAGTGATGCAATCAGCAACATCCTTTTTCATTCCCAGCCAAAAGAATTGGCTTCTTACTACTGTAATCATTTTCTAGTAACTGGGATGTAAAACATAAGGAGCATCATGCATTTCCCTCAATACCAAATTCATCAGTTCTCTGGAACTAGGAACATAGATTCTATTCTTATGCATGAGTAATACATCTTCCTTTACCTCATACTCCTTTATTTTTTGTTGTACATCTCATTGTTGTAACATTTCCTTTACCTGTAGGTAATGTTGATCTGTAACAAGACCATCTAAAATTCTTCTCTTCAAGTCTGACTGATGCATACTGACAGCACTAGCATGCATGAGATGCACTCTTCTAGCATGCATGAGATGCACTCTTTTCCTTTGATATCCTTGATATCGAGGTCATATTCACTTAAAAATTATGTCCATCTTGTTTTCCTGGCATTCAAGGTTGACTGTTCAAAAAGATACTTTAGGTCAATGTGGTCTGTTCTTAACTCAAATCTCTTCCCCATGAGATAATGCTTCCACATCCTTAAGGCATGGACAATGGAAGCAAGCTCCAGGTCGTGTGTGGCATATTTCTTCTCATGTTCCTTAATATTTCTGGACTCATAACCAATGACATGTCCATTTTGCATGAGGACTCCCTCAAGTCATTCCTTACATGCATATGTACATACCACAAAAATTTCATTTGGGTCAACAATCTATAACACAAGTGCATTAGTAAGTAATTCCTTCAACAGATTAAAATTCCCTTCACACTTAGGTGTCCATTCAAATTTAGTTCCCTTCTTTTACAAGGAAGTGATGGGATGAGAAATTTTAGAGAACCCTACTATGAACCTTCTGTAGTAACCAGCTAATCCCATAAAAGATCTGACTTCTAACATATTTATGGGTGTTGGCCATCCTCTAATGGATTCAATCTTCTCTAGATCTACTGTTATTCCTTGCTCTGAAATAATGTGTCCCAAGTAATGGATCTTCTTTTGATAAAAATAACACTTACCCAACTTGGCATACAACTGATGTTATCTCAGCACTTGCAATACCAGTCTTAAGTGTTGTTCATGCTCCTCTTTTGACTTATAATAGATAACTATGTCATCCAATAACATGATGACAAACTTATCCAAATAATTTCTGAATATTCCATTCATTAAGAACATAAAGACAACTAGTGCATTGGTCAGTCCAAATGTCACCACTACAAATTCATAATGCCCATGACTAGTCCTAAAGGTTGTCTTATGAATGTCTTCTTCCTTGATTCTTACCTGATGGTATCCTTACCTCATGTCAATCTTTGAAAATATCTTTCCTCCTCTTAGATTATCAAAGAGGTCATCAATTATGGGTAGATGATACTTGTTCTTTATAGTATACTTATTCAGTTGTCAAAATTCAATACACCAGCTCAAGGTTCCATCATTCTTTTTGACAAAGAGTACTCATGCTCCCCAAGGTGAAACACTTGGACGTATGTACCCTTTCTTCAACAATTCCTCCAACTACATTTGTAATCATTTTAACTCTGGTGTGCTCATTCTATAAGGCGTTTTTGACACCAAGGAATCTCTAGGCACTATATCAATTGAGAAATCTATCTCCCTTCTTGGTGGGTGCCCTAGTATTTCTTGGAATACATCTTCAAATTCCTGTAGTATCAAGAAATATTCAAGGCTTGGCCCCTTTGTATTTTTCGTCTCTTCCACATGAGTTGCATACAATTGACATCCTTTCCTAGAACATCTCTTCAGTTGTAAGGTTGAAATACCCCTTATAGAGATGGGTCTTGGAACTCCTTTCACAGTGCTATGTTTTCCATCTTCATCAAGATAGGTAATTGTCTTTCTATGACAATCTAGGATAGCATGATGTTTGTCCAACCAATCCATTCCAATTAGAATATCATAAGACCCTAATGGTATGATATTTAGGTCATCATTTGTATTCACACCATTAAGACTTATGGAACATCCTTTGACCATATCATGGATTCTCCTTTTGGTTCTAGTGGCTAGCTGAACCAGACTTGATTTTCCAAGCTCACTTTTCTCCAAATGTAATCTATCCACTATTTTAGGATCAATGTAGCAATGACTTGCTCCTGAATCAATTAAAATATCAACAGGCTGATTTGTGATCTTACCTTCCACCTCGATCGTATTGGACTAGTACTCTTCTTGTCGATCATCTAAAGCTGCATATATTATTCCCATATATTTGATTGTTGTAGCCTCTTGGACATTGTGCACAGTATTCACTCTGTCCTTTCTATGTGGGCAATCCTTGTACATGTGATCTTCTTTGCATCCCCAACATTGGATGGGTGGTCTTCCCATTTTTCCCAAGGATTCTTCTTTCTTGGACTCACCCTTAACATACTGATCTTGATGATTTCTATTAGGCTCATTCCTATTGAAGGGAGGTTTGAATCCCTTCCTCCTCTGATCAGAATTCTCCTTCTTCTTATCCTTCCAAGATTTATGCAGGGGTTATCTTCCATGTCCTTGCTCATAAAGTTATTTAGACTTCCTGATGGCCTCAGTCAAGGTCTTGGGCTCATCATACCTAATATTTTGTTTATAAAAGGATGGCAATCCACTCAAAAACCTCTGTATATTTACTTTTTCATCGTTTATAAACCCAACATATTTTAACAATCCCAAGAATTTATTCTCATATTCTACCATAGTCATGCTTCCGATCTTGAGTTCAAAGAACTCCTGCATTTTCTTGTCATATGAATGCTCTGAGAGGTACTCCTTCTGGAAGTACTTCTTGAACTACTTCCAAGTGATCCTACTCTCATTAATATGTTCAACTTGCTTCATTTGATCCCGCCACATTGCATATTTCCCGTGTAAATGGTATGTGGAAATATTGGCTTCCAGGTTTGATGAATAGTTATGCAACTGAAAATATCTATTGAGTCCAAGCAACCATGCTTCAACATCATCTTCCCTTTCTCTTTCACCATCAAAGGAGGGTGGCTTAAGCTTCCTCATCTCTCTTTGAAAACTATCCACTTCTTGTCTCCTTCTCTGGTGCCTAATAGGAGACACCTATGGAATTCTTAAGGGATCTTCCGATGCATAAAACTTTCCTTTTGAGTAAGGAGGTGAGTGTTGTCTATGAATTATGATGGCACTTCTCGAATAACTAGCTCTTCCACAATCTTTTCTTCTTTCACGAAACCTACCTTCTTCATCTTGCTTTGAGTTTGATCCCTTCTTCGTTTGCTTCTGCAAATGATTTAAGCTCTGCAGCACTCAAGCGTTTATCTGGATTTTCTCTCTCATCAGTCTCTCATTGTCTTTTTTGTAGATCTGCACTTCTATTTTCAGGATTCTTACATTTTATATTAATGTTTGATGCTCTCATTTTCCCTTGCGTCCATTGGACTTTATATTTGCATTACCAACTCTAATATTCTAGCCTTCGGCCTCCTTATCATGGTTGGAGGCTCCCTCACCTTCTTCCATTTCTTCAATACACATTCCTAGCTGATGTGTTTAAACCCCTTAATTCTGCAAAATGTGCAAGCGACCATTTTGTTAGAATTAAGAATATGATAAACAAAATTTGCTAAACCATGTTATGGGTCCTTTTTCTTCTCAATTTATGAGGAATATAAATGTATCAATATTCACCGTATCACACTTCTATCACATGAACTTGTCACAGTGTTGTGGATTTGTGGTTTCTACCTAAATCTGTAATTTTTTGTTGTCTCTCTCCTTTCCACAGACCAAGTCTTAAAGTTTTCCCTTCGACTGGTAAAGTCAGTTTTGTTCACCCCTTTTTGTTTAAAAGACTTGGTTTTCCTTGATGTCTTACCTGAAAAAGTCTCAACCCGAAGCCTTTCTATTTTCCTCTAAAGATGAACACCCGTCTCCTTTTGTTTCAATCACTTGTTCTATTGTTTTCCCAAGACCCTATCCAATCATCCTAGTCTTTGTTTACACAGGCCACAGCCATGGGCTGAAAGAGCGACACTCATAGTGGTCTGTTTTGGACTCAAATCAAGTAAAAAGGCAGGTTCAACTTTCAAGGGTGGGAATTCCATGTGGATTTTAGATTAGCGGCTCATGGGCATTCAGAATATTAAAATTTGCATGAATTATAGAGCCTAAGCAAAAGGCCCGAAGAGAGCATGAGGCGTTGATATTTAAAGGGACGGGTGGTAGTTGATATAAGTGTTTAGGGAAATAAGCTTCGGGAGTTTCAAAGTGAGAAGTGTGTGGAATTCCCAAAGTGCAAAAGCCCTAACTCCCGAAATAATATGAGCCATCAAAAGTTGAGGATGCATGGAGGCAGATCCCTCACTTCATAGTTCAGCGCTCTGGATAATTCTAGGAGTTAAACATTGCAAAGTCCCAAAGTGCCCAAAGTCTCGAAGGATCGAAGTGGATCAAGGTCGTCCAAATATAGGAGCCACGCGTCATCAGATCCTTAGCTTTGGAGGTTTTTCTTGGGGAAAGTTTAGTTTGAATTTTGAAAGGTCTGAAGCCTAAATCACGAAGCAAATATTGGTCATTGATTCAAAAAGGGAAGATCTAATCCATCAATCTAAAAGGCGCCAAAGATGGGTCATTGATCAGGAAGCCTCATCTCAGATCACAAGATTAATGGTCGCGCTCCACTGTGGGGTCAGAAGGTGCGCACATTTTTAAATTTTTAAGGGCAGGCTGCAATCGGAACAGTGGTTTTTAGAAAGGGACATGTGGCAGTTCATGGTGAATTGTGAGGATAAAAGAGGTTTTCTTTCAAACCACCCTTGGTCATGCCTGCAATCGTGAAATTGTGTAGGTTCATGTCCCTAGGTCACATTCAAGAAGGAGCGATGGAGAGGAGCTGCACCAAAGGCCAAAAGCACCTATATTAGTCACAGAAGAAGATATGCATGGCCTCGAGGTGTCGAGATTGACTCGAAGAAGTCATGGGAACCGCCTGGAACATCCATGGGTTTTAGGCCTCATCCCGATCCTGATGAAGGTAGTTAATGTAAATGGGGGTGGCAGTTGAGACCTCGTCTCACCCCATAAATGGAAAGCATAGTGATAATGGCCATGGGGGGAGATTGTCAATTCGAAGTTTCTCGAGGGATGAATTTTCCTGCAAAGCATATAACTAAGACGGGCTCATGTCTAACATAAGAAGGCCTACATAGGCTAAAAAAATAGGCATCGACTAGAAACTTTGAATGTAGGGGTCTGATCACATTCCTAGTGGTTGTAGCATTTTTAGTATATATAGGCAGTTTTGATATTTTGTTAAGGTTGAATGGTTGAGCTAGGCTCCCTGCTATTGTAATATTTTGATCAAGAACATTGGTTCTTTGGCTATGTCTTGATTTGAGACTTCTTGATTAATATAAGTAAGCTTTCTTACTCCATCTTATTTTCCTTTGATACCGAGAGAGTTCATGATTGACTGATTCACATGGATTGTTGTGACTGTATTATGATGAATGTTTGATTATAATGTTGTTATGATTTCTTTCAGTTTCCTTGAAATTTAAATCAAGGAGGATCTTGTGTTTAAGTTTTTCTTCCTTAGGCTATTGGAAGGAACGATGTTCACGACAGAACTCTACACTTTTCTTACCAAAGGCTTCCTCCTACTCACCTTTACTCCAACTTACTGACTGAAGTTGATCCAAGACCTCAATTTCTTGCACATACCAGTCTAGATTTCTAAGTTAGAACATTATTTTCATTGAGTATTCTCCATTTGGCCTCTTAAAACTCATTTAAATTTACTGTATAAACTTATGGGTACTGGTCTTACCTTCTATGAAATCTGAGGGTGACTTCTAGTGCTAACATTTCTGGCGTCGTTTCCAGGGAATGAATTGAATACTTTTCCCTGGGATAGAACAAAAAAGAAGCTCTGATTCTGAAGGTTCATCAGATATTCATACCATTGAAGATTTCAACTTGAACATGGCAAATCCATTGTTTTGACTCCATTGTTTTAGTTATGGCTCGTAAAGATAGACACACGAGGTCCACTCCACTGTTGCCTTTATAAACGCCTAAAGTTGACCCAAAGGAAATTATCAGAAATGGAAAGACCGCTCAAAAAGGTACCTCCATTTTTGTACCAAGTTTTTCTGATAATTTGCATAATCCCTCTTTACAAACTCCAGTAGTTGTTTCTGATTCTCCTATTATACAAACTGTTGGAGTTTCAAGAAATTTAAATTTTGGGAGTTTTCATGCCAATTTATCCCCTCCTATTTTTGGTTTGTAAGGACAGATATTTGACACCCCTTTCTCCCACGACGTTGTGAAGTGGTTTAGAACCAAGACCTTAGAATAATTTTCTACTCCAGACTTTACTAATCCTCCTCCTATTAGAGTTGTTACAGCTACAGAAGGAGAAACCTTTGTTCCCTCAAGCCCCTTATCTTTATCTCCCAGAAGCATGATCCCAGTTTCACCTATCCAAAGTCCATCCCCTCTGGGTTCTCCTCCAGTTCACATCCCAATGGCAGGAGCTAATCCCCCTAGAAATAGAATGGAAGCTATAGTAGTTGCGAGGTTCATCCCTCTTGTTTTTCCTCAGCCTTTGAATGCTCTCCCAGTTGATGGCTACCTTAAGTAGTTTCCCAAGTTCACAAGCGAAGGAGACATAACTGCAGAGGGACACCTTGAAGCCTTTTATAGTTTTACAGATAATCATGCAATTGATAATGAAGATGTATGGATAAGGATTTATGTGCATAACCTTGATGGTGAGACTAGGAAGTGGTTTAGGGCCTTGCCTCCTGGATCTATTGATGGGATTGAAGCCCTAGATGAAGCCTTCTTAAAAAATTGGAGGGATAAAAAAGATATCATGTACTATATTACAGAGTTTGGATCACTAAAGAAAGAAGAGGGGGAATATGTTTTTGACTTCTCAAAGAGGTTTAATAAAATGTATAACAAAAGTCCCATTGAGATTAAGCCTACAAAAACCTCTGGAAAGATGACTTATGCTAGTACTTTTGACCCTGATTTCTACCTCTTGTTGAGAGAAACAAGAGCTACCTCCTTGGCTCATATGTAAGATGCATCCATAGAATTAGACTCCAATATCATGGAAGTTGATAGGATTAGGAGTAAGTCTGATAGAGAAAGAAGAAAGGTGAGGTCTGAAACTTCAACCTCTGGTTCCTCTGCTTCCCACCCTCAAGTTGATGAGCTTACCAAATTAGTAAAATATTTTTCCGTTGAGATGGAGAAGGGAAAACGTGAAGCAAAATCAAATTCAAGGATTTTGGCAATCCACTTGCTCCTTCTCTCGTCTATGTCAGGTTGAATGAGAATGTCCTTCACAGAGGCTGGAGGAACATATGAAATGATCTTCGAATGCAAAACATAGACTTTGAAAGATTTGAGAGCTTTCACCAAGGAATAGGCCTTCTTCTCCATGATGTCATATCTCATCTCTGCATCCCTCAATGCTCTGTTGAAAAAGGAAATAGGTAGCTCCAGCCCTGCATCACTCTTTTGTAGTAAAATGGTGGTCATTGTGTCAAATGAAGAAAAAGAGAAAATAATAAAATCTTTGGAATAATCAGGAATGATTAGCACAGGTGCTTCAGTCAGTGAATTTTTTATTTGGTTGAAGGATTCTTTGGACTCAGTAGTCCATTTTACTTCGTTCCCCTTCCTAAGCATGGTTCTGATATGCTTAACCAATTCAGAAAAATTTGAAACAAACTTTCTTAGAAAATTAATTTTTCCCATGAACGACTGGACTTCTTTCTTGGACCTGGGAAGTGATAAGGCTTGAATATATTCTACCCTACTTGAATCAATCCTGACCCCCTGATGCAGGATCATCGTAAGTAGCCAAACGAGCATGGAGGCGGAAGACAGTTGGAAGACCACCAGTGCACGTTTTAGAAATCTTTTTGAAACATTAATGTAATGGTTAAAGGGAAGCATACTTGCATATTGTAAACAGATCATGAGAAATTTGCTCTCATCTATAGAAGGTAGAGGCATTTATGCGTAATGAATGAAAGTAGGTAGATTTAAATGATAGATTAGACAGTTTTAGGAGCAGGAGGGAAAACGGATATAGACACCCTCGCATTTGTATCATAGGAGAGTTAGTCGTATCAATAGAGAAGAAGAAGGAAGATATAGCAGGAAGTTATAGAGAAAGAC
The DNA here is from genome assembly GCA_009831015.1 of Picea engelmannii. Classification (NCBI taxonomy): domain Eukaryota; kingdom Viridiplantae; phylum Streptophyta; class Pinopsida; order Pinales; family Pinaceae; genus Picea; species Picea engelmannii. The sequence goes on along the minus strand of ML777604.1, from coordinate 1,642,333 downwards.
CCATGTACAAGAGCCTGAATTAATATAAGAAGCTTTGAATCATATTTCATGGTGGTATGATGTTTTCTATCTATACATGGTGAATGGTATATTTACAGTGGTTTTATTCTCTCTGTTATGCATTTGATTTAATAATGTGTGTATGTAGGATTTCATGTTGAACATTTGAAGTCTGAGAGAGAGAGAGAATGAGTTTCAATTGTTTCTCTTCTTGAGTGAGAGTTACTACAAGGAGTGCGTTGACAAAGGTTCAAATTTATCTCTGAAAGCTCAGGAGGGATATCGTTGTTCTCATTCCAGTAGAAGTGCAAGTGAAGCAAAGAAGCTTTGAAAGGTGTGCACAGGCTGGTTGAAATCTAGAACTTATCAACCAAGGTTGAAAGGTTGAAAGACTTTTGTTGCAGGGAGTGCACAAAGTTGAAAGATCAAATACCCAGGAGTATTTGAAAGTCTTCTGCAAAGAGTGCGAGCATGAACCCTTTTGGAGGTTTGAGTTTGTAAGTGAAAAGCTTGAGGAGGGATAGTACCTTTTAATTATTCAAAGGGAGATGAAGATTGAAAATGACTTGCAAAGGCTAAGTTACAGTGAAAGAAAATTTGTTCATTTCGCAGAATCTATCAAGGAGGAAATGAGCGGTCTAAATTCTCTATGGAGAATTCATGAAATAGCGAGGGTCGTAGGATCTAGAGGAGTTGCAGGTTGGATAAGGGTTGGACGAAACCATCCCGTGGGATCCAAGATTCAACAATGATCGTCGATCGTAACTGTTGAGTTGTCAAGATCATTTCGGTAAGCCAAGGTTCGTAAATCCGGAGTGCAAATGAATGGTTGTCGGAAGGTTCGTTCAAGTCCCGAAAGTCGGAAAGGTTGGAGTGACAGGTGCCAAGAATCTGTGTCAGAGACAGAAGACAACGGAGAAGACAGGTAGCGTACTTGTCACCAGGCAAAGTCAAAACTTTGTTGACTGTTTCAGGGTTTCGTAGGTTGGAGAGCCAGAAGCCTTGCATCAGGATTCACGAAGACGTGAAGTCCAAAACTCTGAATTGATGAAAAGTCCCATAGGGGAGCCAGTCATTGATGAACGCATCAGAGTTTGGAATTTCATCATTTTCGAAGACAAGCGATAGAGATTCTTTATTCCGGGATTCCTGAAATCGCAAAACGTGATACAGATGTGAAGGAGGACGCGGCCAAACATTTCGGTGAATCAACATTTTGGGTTTCAATAGTAGAGGGCTGAGAAACTCGACAACAGGGATCGTGAAATTGCGAGACCCGAAGTCCCAAATCAGCGAAGGGCGTGACGTTATTGTGGTTAAGGAGATTTGGGTTGGCACCTTGTGTTTGTTCACATAGGCTCAATTCATAAGGACATGTGGATACGCTGTGACTGTATGAGATATTCCCCGAGGGGAAATCAAAGAGTCAATTAGACTCAAGGGCAGATGAGATTGATCCTGCGCTAATATCGACCCGAGGGTTTGGGTGTCTGCGTCAAGTGGTATTAGAGCTTGACTCTGTTTGTATATTGCAAACAGAGGGAGCGAGAGGAGAAAGAGTACTCTGATACACATCAGAGCTCAGAACAAGTCTTTGTTTTCTGTAGTAGAGAAAAGAGAACCATTTTCAACCATGCCGCCGAGAAGAAGATATAGGCCAATCCCTGACCCAGCAGTGGAGAGAGAAATCCACGAATTACATGCCAGTCTTGATGCCATGGAGATAACACATAAGAGCACAGTCAATGCTAGAGATATCAGCGAGGCTGAAAGTGAAAATGAAGCTGGAACCGAAGGAGAAGAAGTTGTAGTCGAAGATGTTATGGATGAATGCCTATTCAGGGTTGTTGCTAGGATAGGTGCCAGAGAAAAAATGGACATTCCAGTATATGAGGGAAACCTGGATGTTGAAGAGCTTCTAGACTGGATTAGAGCTCTGGATAAATACTTCGACTATGAGGATGTCGAGGAAGACAGGAAGGTCAAACATGTTGTTACTAGACTTAAGGGGCATGCATCACTATGGTGGGATGAACTACAGGCTGACAGGCGTTGCAAAGGAAAGAAGAAAATCAAAAGCTGGGATAGAATGGTTGTGAAGATGAAAGCCAAATTCATACCCAGGGACTATCAAATCACTCTGTTTCAGAGAATGCAGAATTTGAGATAGAAGCTGATGTCTGTGAAGGAATACACTAAAGAGTTCTACAAGATAAACATCAGAGCAGGTCATTGGGAAAGTGATGATGAAAAGGTTTCCAGATACATGAATGGTATGAGATATGACACCCAATATGAGATGAGTATGATGATCATTCAAACTGTAGAAGATGCTTATCAGATGGCTTTGAAGGATGAAGAGAAGCTGAGCCAAAAGAAAGGTCAAAGAGGCTGAGGAAGAAGTCAAGCCAGAGGCAAACCAATTGCCCAAGACAGAACTCAGAGACCTCAAGAAGAAGGGAAGAAAACTCAAACTCAAACTGAGAGAGGAGGAAGC
>ML777604.1:1621985-1633743 GCA_009831015.1 Picea engelmannii | reverse complement strand
GATGCCAAAAGGTACATCCATTTGAATTTCTCAAGGATTCATGGATATCCAAATGAGATCTCTCCTCCAAAATGGTTCAAGCATGCTATGAAGTTCCATGGACACATTCACCTAGTTGCACAACATGTTACATCCTTCATTAAGATTATTTCAAATCTCAATGTTATCCATGAGGATGTCATGATGAAAATTATTTTATTTACCTTCAAATAATATGCATTGGAATGGCTTGATGATTGTACTCCAAAGGCGATATCTTCATTTCTAGGGATAATCAAAGCATTTCACAAGTTTAGGGATTTTTCATTATGAAAAATAAGAGCATGTTGAATTATCACATGATGCATATGTTCTTGGTGAGATTTATGTAAAAGAAGAAGACAACTTAATGAGATTCGGTTCTTCCATATCAAAGTGGCCCTTATAATATTATGTTTTCTAAATACAAAGATATATATGATCCACAAATTCATTATTTGATGTTGTAGAAGAGAGATACCTAAACTATACCCATGTAAAACAGCAAGATAAACCTCAAGAAAATTGTTTGGCTACATGTAACAATGGAACAATGGTTGATGATCAAAATAGTCTTAAATAGAAAAATGAAGAAGTGTTAACTACTACTATGAATTCAATAACAAATTCAAGGAAAGAGGCTACATAATATTCTAACTAGAATTTCTAGTTATACACCCCAAACGTGATATAGTTAATTGAGAAGAAGAATTAGGTTTTTCATCTAGTAACAAAGTTTTTGATTGAAAAAAATATTCTTGATATAAAAAAGAAAAAAGTAGGGAGGGGCCATTTGGTGTATCTCATCAGCAAGTATTGGCACAATTTTAGGCTCAAGTCTAGGCCCAGGCATTTCCACAAATGCAAGTTCATGCACCACCTTTCCTAATTTTGATGTTTCCAATGAGTTCAAAAATGATGCCACCTCGGATAGAATTATTATATAAGCTAATAAAAATTCTTATGGAGTTTCATGTCAACATAAGATTTCAACACAACTAGAAAGTAATAAAACAATTTGGCCTCCTAAACTAGTTTCACAAGCCACCAAAAAACAAAGGAAATATCTTAATGATTGGAAGCTTTAAGAGACCATTGAAAGAGAATGGAACTACAAAAAGAATTAGAAGCTAAAATCTCTCTCGTTGATGTTGAAAGGGATACCCTTAATAAAAAAATACGAAAAATTTGAGAATATCCTGACAAGTATCCATGGTATGTCATAGTATTGAAGAGACTACTAGTTGTGAAGTTGAACATGGCATGTTCATTATTTTAAAATTACAAGAACGGATAGAAGTTGTGAAGGAATTTGATAATAGTGTGAATTTATAGTTACAAAAAACACAATAATCACATAAGCATTTACTCTCTATTATTCAAGGAATATGGAGGAAAGAGTTAAGGTGGAGTAAAGGAAAATAGAACACATTTTAACTTTGAAGTTTCTACTTCCAAAGAATAAAAAAACATGTGCAGTATACTTGATGTCAATATGTGCAGTATACTTGATGTCAATGTTGAATGGTTGTAAAAGATTTCATCCAAAGATGAAGAGATGAAAAAATTAGAGTTCCATATATATTATTTTGATATTTTAAAATATTTCATTTGCAGAATATAATGATGAATCACATGAGGATTAGCACAAAGCCCTAGAGAATGAATCACAGGAGGATTAGCASAAWGCCCTAGAGAATGAATCACAGGAGRATTAGCACAAAGCCCTAGAGATATATGGAAGAGAGATTAATGAGTATGGAAGAGAGATTAATGAGCTYGAGGAGGATTGCAAGGATTTCATAGATCATTTATGAAGTTATATTTAAGTTGGAAAAATTAAATAATATTTTGAAATAAAAAAACATATCCATTTTTTTAGAAGTAGAATATTTTTTAAGTGTACAAAATAATTCCACTATACAACTCAAATATGTTGTTGATAAGGTAACAAGTGTATAATGTGAACTTGATTATTCCTTTTAAAAGTTATAAAATATTGAAGGAGATAATAAAAGGATGAAGGATGGAATTTTAAAGGAATCTCTCAATAGACAAAACATGGAAAGTTTGATAAGAAATTTGTGTTAGATAAAATAAGAGATAGAGAGAAGGATTAAAAGAGGGAATCTAAATAGTTACAATCCTTTTTCACAAGTAAGTGAGCATGATGAAGTTGTTTCTAAACTTTATCACCAACTAAATAGCTATTCTTAAAGATAAAAAAATATATAAGACACAATTCAACAACTTAAGCATGTAAATTTGGAGCTATAGTTTGAGATTTAGAATTTAAAGGAACAACGTACCAATAAGTCTAGTATATATGAATTGGAGGTTCGAGTATTAGTACTTAAAAAAGAAACTCATCCTTTGAGATCAAAAATTATGAATTTAACTTAGGAATATAACTTACAAATGGATAAATGATACCTACAACATAAGTTGGATATTACATGGGCGAAAAGAAAGGTTGCTAAAGTACATTTAGGAATATAACTTACAAATGGATAAATGATACCTACAACATAAGTTGGATATTACATGGGCGAAAAGAAAGGTTGCTAAAGTACATTTGAATGAGCTTGGTAAGAGCTGGCAAGGCCAATAGTTAGCATGGAATCCCAAATGTCTACTAAAGTTGTTATTAAAAATAAATACAAGGAATTAGACAATATCAAAGAGGAACTTGAGAGTCATTTAAGAAATATTAAGGTGGAAAATGTGCAATTATCGGAACCCATATCAAGATTAGAAGCACAATTGAGCTATATAACATACGAGACAAAGTGTGGTGATGAAATCCTTGAAGGTATTGTTGCATTACCTCATATAGAAGATCACGATGGTGATAATGGTGGTGAAGATTCTATTGAAGATAACATAGTTCATCTTGTTCAAAAAGAAGCGCATTGTGATGATAGCACACCCTTCCATGAGGAAGACATTAAACAAAACCATTACATCCTCCATATAAGACAAAGATTTGGTAGATTATGTTCCTTTTCAAAATTTTGAATTGGATGATGAATCACCTAATGATTTGAAGATGTTGTAGAGAAACCCTTGGAAAAACAATAAATTATTGGTTCTTCCACAAGTTCATATGATGAAAACCATGGAAGCCAATAAACCATCGCAGCTAATAAACCATGGAAGCCAATAGGATGATAATATGGGAACTTGTTTTGTGATTTATAAACTTATGTGGTATGTAGATCATTGGTTTATTCGTAGATATCCCATATATGACATGGATAGTGAGAGAATGATGGAGGAAAACATGAATTTTTACTTTCGAATTTCAATCAAAATTTGGAGTTATTTCATGGTGCACGAATAAGACATTGTAAATCCCATTCCCTCTTATATTAGATAACAAAAATATGTGGAGGTGTGTGATGCATATTTTATTTTTTATCAATATATGTGTGTAATCATCAATGGAGTAGATTTATTGCAGCATAAGGAGCATTATCATCGTATTACACATGAAAAAAATCAGCCATGGATGTCTTCAACATGTGCCCTTTATATGTATGAAAATTTAGGAGATGAATGTATTTTCAAGGATGAAATATATTTAGGATAGCAACTTGAACATTCCTTTATGTATAGAAAAATTGTGTATCCTTCCAAAAGAGGGAATCAAACCCTAAATCATGAATTGATGTGTTATTTTCATATATGATTTGTAATGGAATGTTTCATGTGAAGGTATTGTGGATGTATGATAGAGGGAAGAAAACAAGGGTAGAATTTTTTTATATAGGTTTATATTAGAGATGCCTTCTAAACCATTGTTTCTTGAGGATATTCCAAGTGATTTTAATGGAATCAAAATAAGATAATGTTGGATCATGTATATCAATCTTTTGAGAGACATGTTGTAATGCATGGAGGTTATTTGTGGCTTCATGGTGGGCCACCTGATTCACATGCCATAGGTGATGATCATATAAAAATGATCTAATATTAGATATTGCAAGAATGTTTCAACACACAACAAACCTTAATACAATATTCATACTTTCTTCCATCTTTAGGACCTTGTCTCAGTTTTCTTCCATATAGTGATAGATGTTCTATCATATTCTTCCAAGATGTTCAATGTAGCCTTGTTTTGGTTTTTTTCTGAACACAAGGGTAGATACCATGTTGTTGTTGCGATGATATGGTGGCTTCATTGGTTATTTTTATCATTTACATCTCCCTATTGTAGTGCAGGGTAGGAAGAATAAGCTCGATGTTCCCAATCAATAGATTTCATTTATGCTCTCTTTTGAAATTTGGGCTCGTGCCTTATTTGTATCACCCCTTGGGAATGAGTATTTAGATGAACATTATAATATATTGAATTGGAATTGAATACAATTTGTAGATGTGGAGGGGATATGAATTTTTTGATCCAACCCATCTTCGACGACCAACCCTTTGATTCACCTTGAAACTAAAAATTCAATAGAGATACAAGAGATATATTATCCCCCACAAGGGAATGCAGTCCCCATATAAATCGAGTTATTACACCTTGAAAATGTTGGGAGCATTTAGAATTTATGATTTTTTTTTCTCATCAACATAGTAAAATATCCTTTGAGTTTAGTGGTAGTTATAGGTTGTGGGAGAAACTTGGAGGTTATGTACCTTGATCTATATTTATTGAACAAAAAGTGAGGAAACATGTGTGGAGGAGTATAGAGGGATTGATAAAAGTTTTTTTAGAGAAATATTTCACCACAAGGCTCCACTTGGGTACACTAGACACACTTTTGAGGCATGATTTCATGGATTTCATTACTTTTTGTTGCATCATTGATGGGGAGCATTGTTCCTAAGTTGATCCTAAGGCATGAGAGCATGCGGATGGAGGATGTGAGTAGTAAAGGAGATTTAGAGGATGAACACCCTACTTGGGAAGTTGTCATGTGGCACCAAGTTACACTCGGTCTTGGCCAAATTCCCACTTAATGTTGAACACCCTCTTCAAGGGGGAGGATAAGTCATGTTGAAGGAAAGAAGAGATGCAGAATAACCCTAATGGAGGAGATTCCATATATTTGGAGACTTGCTTTCCCTTTGAGGATAACATTTTGGGTTAAGGATACATTTTCACATATTTGGAGGCAGATTTCACCTTTTGAGGTATTTGATGGTAAGAACACTTTGTTCAAATAATTTTCTACATATTTGTATGAGGATATACCATGTGGAATTATTGACGTGGTCAAATCCTCAAATGAATAATAAAAGCATTCTTTAAAAGGATCTTATGAAATATAAAGATGGAAAGTGTAAATATGGACCTGCTTTATTCATTCAAATGGAAAAATGGAATGTTCCACCTTTAAGGAGGATTTTAGGGCCTTCTAGAAAACATGTTATTTATGAATTAGTGTTTAGTTTGAAATATGTGTGTGTGTGTGTGTGTGTGTGTGTGTGGGAGGATTAATTTGCTAAGGGAGTCACTAGAATATTTGGTTTTCCCCTCCAAATTTAGTTGGATACTTACCTTTAAGGGGATTGGAAGAAGGATGGGTTCAATGTGAGGTTTATACTTATCTATTCTTTTCATCAACGATTAGTGCTTTTGCAAGGATTTCCATGTTTTTTCTATTGAAATAATCTTTGGAGAACGACAAGTTTGTCACATAAGAGATTATGGTAGAGACTGTAAGACCTCCCTAATCCTTGATGTAACATTAAATTATTGAAGGATTTCACTATTGTAATTTTGTAGTTGGGTGATACCAATTTGGTCCTTTTGATATGTTGTGAAATTAGATTTAAAGAAATGATGCATTTTTTATTGTTCATTCAATAAGAAGGTTTCCCTACTTTGTCTACTTCATGTATGGTTTCATTTTATGATTGTTCTTTCTGTGTTTACTGGTTACACATTGTTCTTGGGTATAATTTCATGGTTGTGATGGTGCATCTTGTATAAGGACTCTCACTTATTCTAGAATAATCTAAAAATTCATTTTGGACTAATTGTGGCACATCAATGAATGGATTAATTGTGTCGTCTCCGTCATATTTAAACCATATTACCCTTTCAAATTGAATCCATTGACCAATTGGATAGACACTAGTCTTGGTGGTCCACTATCCCTTTATTTCTAAAGGATACCATAAACGTTTTTTCTAAGGTTCCCCCACTTATTCCAAAAACGAATTAGCCTAAAGTGAGAGGAAGAGGTTGTGGTGACAATGTCAAACCTTTATAAGTATCCCTAGGGTTTCACTTCATGTAAGGGCTTGCATATCTTTGAGTGTAGGTCTAGTAGGTAATTTTTCACATTCATTAAAATCAAGGTGGATGCATATTATCGCAAGGTGTTTTCTATTCAAGATTCATTTTTGAAAGTCCACATGGTGATTATTTTACATGTCAATACAAAATGTATCATGGTGGAAAAAATCATGTGTTAATGGGAAGTGAACAAAATAGTTTGAAACAAGACTCTTTGTTAGGGAAATTTCCCAAGAGAGACGCCTTGTTTGATCTAATGTCAAAGTAGGATCGTCTTGTACTCTCTCTCAATAATAGCTCAAACTACCCATTTAGAACATAGAGATTGAGTTTGCAAATGGGTTTTGATGGTGCACAAGGATCCAAACTTGAGTTGGGTATTGCTAAGATCCAAGTGATTATGTTAAATACCTTACATTTTTTCATTTTTTCCCATAAAAGTTTTAAGAGATCCTTCTCAAATTTTGAATAGGCCGCAATAGATGGAACCCAACAAGAGGAATATTAGACATGGGTAGCAAATGACACTTTATTATAGATCTATAATTTCACTACTAGGGATAAGCGCTTAGTAACACTCTTTCCAATATTTTTCTCCACCCTCCATATAACAATTTCCTATAGGTATTGAGGTGAAGAATGAAAATAAAAATGTATGAGTCACTAGAAACTTGAAGATTTGCCTGATTAAATCCAAGAGAGACTTTGAGAGACTATATAGTCTTACATAGGTCATTAGTATATCAATAGAATTGTGTATTGGTCTATTAAATGTTAGATCATAAGACCACAAACAAAATTTCTAAGAATTGCATAGTATGAGCCCACGAGATCTAGTCCTTAAGGATCATAAGGAGGGAATCATCTGAGTGAAGTGTCCATTGATTAATTTCTAGGATTCTAGTTCCAAGAGAGGGGTCCCATGAATTAGATAAATATTGACCTTATATCATAATAGATATAATTAAGGGCTTATAAATCCAAGACATATATGATCAACTCCAAAGGAAAACCTTTTCAAATTAACTGAAAGATCCCTACTGGCTCAAATTTGATTATATTGATGGACAAATAAGTTGACACATCTACAAATAGGGTTTTGACACAATTAATGAAGTTGGGATGAAAAATTATGGGTTTGATAATTGCAAGAATGAAAGGTCATTCCACTTAGTCTTAGGATTTTTTGAAGTCAACCTTGATGAATAAGGCATTAAGTCCATAATAATGAACCCATTCCATTCCGTCTCAAATAATTATGACATTATCTAGGATATAACAACCGCAAATAAAACTTGTCAATTCCAAGTGGATGATCCTAGGAAGAATATGCTTGATGCATAGAACCAACTCCCTAGAAAACATTGTATTGGATGTATTAAGTAAAGTGATGGCTCACTAAATAATAACTATCTCTAATCCCTATGAATTAATGATGAAATTTATGAAACCCTAGGTAATCCTTATACCTAGTGAGTTGTTTCAAAGGGTTTTTGTGTAGTCATGTAATGGATTAAACCAAAAAAATCCCACATGGTCTTGTAAAACTCACAAGGAAAACCATTGGGGCCATATGCCTTATCATGAACCATTTCATGGAGGGATAAACTCTATTGAGCTAGGTCCTTAGATACTAAACATGGGATTCAGTCCAAATAGTTTTGTGTGGAAGCTCACCTTTTTTTAATAAGGCCTCGAGTTTGAAATATTAGTTTTTAGTGTTTCACATATTATTTATTGATATATTCTTGGTAGGTGGTTCGACCCAAGATTATTTTCAATGTAGAGATGTTATTTTTTCCCTCCTTGGTGGGAAGAGATTTACAAAAATCTAAAGTGGGTGTGTCACCAATTTTGAGCCAATGAAATCATGCTCTCAATTGGACACCTTTAGCTTAATAAGTCTCATCCAATTGTAGTATATGACACAATCTATTTGCATGGGCCTAATTTTTTTCATCATGAGGTTTGTGTCATGGCTTCCTTGAGTTCAACTTGAATGACCTAGTTGTGACCTCAAATGATCTTAATAATTTATCATCCATATCCCTGGAAAGTCATCTTTTGGTCAAGGGATTATATTCCATGCAATTTGAATGCGGGATAATAAGCTTCAAAATGTATGTGAGATATTTTCATTATGAATTGAATCCTTGGAAAATGAACCTTTTGAGTCTCCTAAGAGATGGAAAACCAAATATATCGATGGTATGATAGTGTCGTAGTTCCGTTAACATGACATGTATACCTCCATCAGAGTCAAAATAAAATGAGTTATGGTATACAATAAGGACTCAATCAAGCCATTGGTATATCCTCTCTAGCACCTTTCAAAAAAAATTCCAAGTGAACCATATTGCAACAAAATCCTACTAACAAGTTTAGATAGGCTCATCAAGTCCATGGTGGGCCTTAAATTAAAACCAAGCTTCTATTTTCCCAACTAGTAGGTGAGACGAAAATGCCCCTTCATTGTCTTCTTGAAAGTCTAGCATGCTAAAGTCTCTATAAATGAGTTGCATTGCATCAAGAAGTTGATCATCTGGCTAAATATAGAATTTTGCATTCTCTCTTGAATCATCATAGATGTATTTATTATCCAGTGCTAAGAGTCATTCACCAAGATTGAGTAACACCCAAAGAAACCTTTGGGAGGGATGGGTCCCCTAGTTAACCATAACTCCAGCAAAGTGAGGGTGATAAAAAAAACAACACCCTCTTTTCCTCTAACATGATCAGAGAAATATGGTGGCCTCCAGGCCAATTAGCAAAAAAAGATGTTAGCACATGAAACTCATGATTTGACTTGATGAAAAATGAAAATATTTATTCCATCAATCAAATTCACTAGTTGGCATACATTATGTTTTCTTTTGGGATCATTTATGCCCCATGGTTTCCATGAAATCACTTTCATTACAAATCAATGGCATCATGCATGTCCACCTCATTATTCTTGAGGTCCGAGAGGGAACTAAAAGGGTTACTAACAATAGTCGATGATTAGAGAAACCAATCCCTAAGAGTAATTTGTTTGAACCATTTAGTTTGTCCATCATCCTTATCAAAATTTTCCTTTCCCCGAGCATGTTGAAGCAATGATAGGGAGTGAGTTGGCCAACTACTACTCCCATGCTAAGCTAATATAGAGGAAGGATTGTTGGTCACTATAACTAATGATTCACCTAGGTCTATCCATTAATATAGCTTTAGATTAAATATTTCAAGCTTTGATTTTTAGTTTCCCTGAAATTTTGTTCTTCCTTATCACCTAAGTCCAACCATGTTCACCCATAGTTCAAACCTGAGGATATTTAACATATAGAAAGGTTTGTGTGCATTGGTTTATCAAAGGTTTGTCTTGTGACATAATTAAATAATGACAGATGTGGTGATATAATATTCGACAATTAAAGCATGGTTTAGGCATATTGATGTAACATACCAATTGTCGAATAACCCCATCCCTTATGATAAGGTCTAGGGTTGAAGAATCATTCATTTTCATGGAAAATGAATTCCCCTAAGGGGACATATATATGCTCTAAGGATTCATTGAATTGCATTTGAAGGTCAAAAAATTCTAACTAAATATGGAAGGATAACTGAGTGGCTTCATCAATTGAAAAGTCATTAGACCAGATAGAGAAAACAACTAGGGTATTGTTGTTGTGACATGGGCCTCAACAAGGTCTCCATCAGAGGGGCTAAGTCATTGAACTGAAATAGAAATATACACTTGGTCAACTTGCATGTATGGTTTTAGTACCAACCACATGGATCTCACATCTCCTTGATCCATCCCTAGATACTCAACTACCTAAAGAAGTATACTCCTGAAAAGTGTCTTGGAATGGAGATTACACTAAAGGGTGGAATCACGAAGGTGGGTTACACTTTCGTGACAATCTGGTTTCCAAAATTTCGAAAAACAAATTTTTGGCCGAACTAAATATATTTTTCGGCCGAAACAATATTTTTTCGGCCGAACTATTGTTCGACCGAAACAATAAACGTCAAATCGAACGGAGCCATTATGGGGCCCTCGATTTACGTGTAAAAATTTGGTCGACCGGATATTTTCTTTCCGACGTTAAGTTTTCGGCCGAACAATCTTTCGGCCAAAAGATTGTTCGACCGAAACATCTTTCGGCCGAAAGATATTTCGGCCGAACAATCTTTCGGCCGAACTATTGTTCGGCCGAAAGCTTTTTCTATATAATCGCCACACATCAGTGTTAAACGTTTCGAATTTTTGTGGTTGTGTGAGGCTCTGTGTCGTGGGAGCAGTGGAGCTTTGTGAGTGAGCAATGGAGCTTTGTGGAGCTTTGTGAGTGAGCTTTGTGAGCAGGGGAGCAGTGGAGCTTTGTGAGCAGGGGAGCTTTGTGAGTGAGCTTTGTGAGCAGGGGACGTCGAAGGAGCAGTGGACGTCGAGGGAGCAGTGGGACGTCGAGGGAGCAGTGGACGTCGAGGGAGCAGCGGACGCAGCGGGGGAGGTATTTACATTCGCATTTATGCGTAAACATATTATTCGGATTTCGTATTTGTTTGCGTAAACATATGATTCGTATTTGTTTGCGTTTTTGTGCGTATGCGTGCGTATTTGTTTGCGTTTTCGTTTTCGTGTTTATATGTTTATTGTTTGCGTATGCAAACTGTACATTTGTTTGCGTATGCGAACTGTACATTTGTTTGCATTTTGTTTGCGTATGCGAACTGTACATTTGTTTATATGTTTATTTGTTTATATGTTTATTTTGCGTGCTCATATGTTTATATGTTTATTTGTTTATTTGCGTGCTCATATGTTTATTTGTTTATTTGTTTATTTGTTTATTTGCGTATGTTTATTTGCGTATATGTTTATTTGCGTATATGTTTATATGTTTAGGTTTTCGTAGATTTTCGTTTATGTTTATTTGCGTAGGTTTTCGTCGATTTGCATATGTTTATTTTCGTATTCATATATTTTCGTATATGTTTATTTGCGTTTTCGTAGATTTTCGTAGGTTTTCGCAGATTTGCGTATATTCAGATTCGCGTTTAGTTTACGTTTTCGTAGATTTTCATAGATATAACTGTAAATTTTCATATATATAAATGTACATTTTCATTTATATAAACTGTACATTTTTGTAGATTTTCGTAGATATAAATGTAAATTGATTTTCATTTGTGTTTGCGAACTGTACATTTGCGTTTGCGAACTGTACAATTTCATAGATATAAACTGTTCATTTGCGTTTGCGAACTGTACAATTTCATAGATATAAACTGTTCATTTGCGTTTCGTAGATATCAAATGTAAATTTATTTTCATTTTCATAAAATAAAATGTAATCTGTACAATGTAAACTGTAAAATGTGAACTGTACATTTTCGTAGACATAAACTGTAAAATGTAAACTGTACATTTTCGTAGATATAAACTGTAAAATGTAAACTGTACATTTTCATAGATATAAATGTTAATTGATTTTCATT
>ML777604.1:1608187-1621935 GCA_009831015.1 Picea engelmannii | reverse complement strand
TAAACTAATTACATAAACATTTATAATCAATTTTAAAAAAATTAATATCAAGCAAAAGTCATTACCTTATCATAAACCTTCAAAATGAATTTATAAAAAATCTTCGACAAAATGACAACTCTCCAACCTAATAGATTGCTCAAATTAGAATAAATACATTTTCAAATTTGTTGTCAACTCTCCAACCTAATAGGTTGCTCAAATTAGAATAAATGCATTTTCAAATTTGAAGTAACACATAGTATCCTTATTAGCCGTATGACCCAATGACCATGCTCTTATAGGATAACCAAGTCACCTCAATACGAAAAAAAAATATAATAACCTAAAACCTCAAAATATAATAATCTTTTAAATCTCCTCCTCCTTACCTTCCTCTTCCACATTTCCAACCATTATGTTGCACAAATAAAATTATTCTAAAAATGTTATTTTTAAATAAGTAAAACACATTAAAAAGATTATATTATCATAGTGGAGCATAGCATAGCCCACTAAGCAATTTATAACATAAGTAATCATTGAAAAGGGCCCAATACTATGTGCCCAAAGAATATAAGGAAGCATATAAGTCTTCCCCATAACAACTTCTCTACGTGGAATAAAGGATGCAATGAGTCAATGATTCACACATTTTATAATCTCATACTTTCTTAGCCACCAATCTATACAAAATATAGAAGGATAAAAAGCAATATTCTAACATACAGAGAGTAAAAAGCAATATTCTATCATACGTGTTATACAATGTTTGGTTAGCCAGCAATATTCTATCATATTTGTTATACAATGTTTGGTTAGCCACCCATGTATAGAAAATAGAGAATACAAAATAATATTTTAACATACCAGCCATACAAAATGGTGGGATTAATAACTACCACAACAACCATAGTCATGGATGCTCAATTGGGTCATCCATCCTTCACCACATGTTTGCAATTTTACCTTGTTCTGATGGCCATATGTTTAGTCATTTTACTACACAGCCATTGTACATTTATGGAATTTTTTCCTTTTTATTAAGTTTTATAAAATATATTCCATTCATAAGATTTGCATGGTTTTATAATATTAATCCCATTATTTATTAGAATTTAAAACCAATCCGACCTGTTTTAAGTAACATATAATAGATGGATGTTTGTTTAGGAATATAATTATTGTTGATATGACACCAATGATAGCTTTCCAATATAAAAATTTCGGACATAACGAATCTTTGGTTGGCAACCATTTCAATAAAAAGGCAAATCTTTAATGAATGAATGTTCCCTGGCGTTAAGATGGAGACATTGATACTTCCTTTTTATAAATTAATCTCTCTAGATCTCATTCTTATGCCTCTATTTAATTATGAGGGTATTAATCAAATATCAGATATCTTCATTCATGTGATTGAAATATAATTGAAAAGTTATAACTGTGTTTATCATTTGTTGAAGTTATCACAAAAGAAGCAAAACAAATTGTTTTGTACTAATCATGCATGTGCTAAATGCTAAATATTTATAAGCATGGCTAATGAATGTTTGATGACCTTTTACACATCACAACATAACGGTAAATGATCATAAAGTATATATATATATATATATATATATATATATATATATATATAAATAAAAGGTGTCATATATAATTATGATATGTGTAATAATTAAGAATTATGGATGTTTTAAATATAGAAAAATCATTTATATTTATAATTATAATTATAATTTATATTTATAAAAGTTAAGGTGATATTTATATTTATATTTTTATTATAATTTGTTATTTTAATATTACTGTTAAATATTTTTATAAAATTTTACATGTTAATATTTTAAAATTTAATGTATTAAAATCTAATTTATTTAGTTATTATAAAATTTTACATGTTAATATTTTAAAATTTAATGTATTAAAATCTAATTTATTTAGTTATATTGTTGATATTATTAATGTTTTTTTCATTATTCATTTTATTTTTAAAATAAAAAATTACATTAATTTAAATAATTATATTATTGATATTATAAATATTTATTTATTTTTAATTTTTTTTTTATTATTAACCCATTTTCAAGATTAAAAATTACATTAATTTAAATAAGTAAAAGAGAATATATTTGATTGTTACTATATTAGTAAAGACTTAATGGTTAGGTTATTTATATATAAGATTATTCACCTATATATCATATCATAATTGATAGGGTTATTAGAAAGGATAAAAAAGCATCAATAAGAAATCTTATTATTATTTTGTTGTTTTTGGGAAGGTATGTGATGTTGTTTATGGATATGATTTGTTTCTTGTTGTTTTTGAGAAAGTTTGTAATGTTGTCTATGTAAATGATTTATTTCAAAGACAATTCAACTACATATTATATTACAATTGCTAGAGTTATTAGAAAGGAAGCAAAAATGATTAAGAAGAAATCCTATTGTTTTTCTTTTTTAAAAGATATGTAATATTGTCTATGAATATGATTTGTTTCAAATACCATTGAAATACATATTATATTATAATTGTTAGATTTATTAGAAAGTCAACAAAAATAATCAAGAAAAAATCCTAGTTACTTTGTTTCTTTATACAAATATGTGATATTATCTATGGACATGATTTGTTTAAAAAACTTGAGGATTGACATTTAGATGTATTGTTGATGTTATCAATCATATCCTTTATATTGTTTTGTTTTATTATTCACCTCATTTTCAAGATAAGAGACCATATTATTTATCTTATTTTCAAGATTGGAGAAGTGAGGAGACGTCATTAATCTTAGTCTAAGTCTATTGTGATTAGAATATTATGGCCAAAATTCTTTCTACCCCATTACATTGATGAGATTTAAGATTTGTAAGCACCCAAAAACTCTTTTAAAATGGTGATGTTACTTGTATAGAGAATCAATAAACTAGATATCATATTTCAATTGTTAGGGTCATTATAGAGGAAGCAAGAGGAAATCTTGTTGTTACTTTGTTACCATATTAAATGAATATATTAATTAATAGTAAACAAAATAATTGAACTACATACTTGTGTAGATCCATCTTAACCCCAAATCTATCAATGGATTAATCCATTCTTTGAGATGCAATTTTTTATTATTATTTAAAATAATAACAATGTGTAAAGCTAAATTCTCACTAACTCAAAGTTAAGTTTATAGAAATATAAATATATAGAAATAACTTATATTTGTGTGTTAAGCATTATATTTTTGTTTTCAAATACAATATAAGATGAAATCAACATTATGGATATAATAATATCTTTCCTATACTAAGTTCTAGAAGTATTTTTTATGCCATAATAATTTTATTAAAAAAAGTTATATAAAAGATTTTATTATTATTTTATTTTTAAAAAGAAATACTTAATATTGTTTTAGTACATAATTTTCTTAAAAAAATAAAAAACTTAATCTTTCAAATATGATTGTTTTATTACCATTAATTAGTTTTAAAAGTAATATTATACTTATGTCTCATATCACTAGCTATAATTTCCAAAATAAATTGGGTCATGATGTTACCACACCTTGTACTTGTCTAAGTGTATATGTCTCCCACTTGTCAAGGTTATGCTCCCTTAAGTTTTTTGAAAATATATTACTCTCATATTTAGTTTCAATATCTTTGATATAAAATTAACCAATTTTTTTAGATAACTTATTAACTCTTAGATCATACATGATCACAACTCTATCATTATCATTGTTTCACACTTCTTCTAAATTTATATTTTAAATATTAAAATATTTGATTTAAGATTAGCCTTTTTGATAAGGTTAAATTACTAACTTTCTTATATGAATATGATATTTTTTTATATGAATGTGATATTTGGGGTAGTGTGACTTTGATAAATAAAATGAAATGGTAATTTTTATGTTATTTAAATTCATTAAGTCCTAGATTATATTTTTTTACAATTCTTCTAAACTTGTATTTTTAATGTATTTTTTGAATTTCAACACTAATTTAAAATATTAATATAGTATATATAGGTGGAAAAAGAAACTTATATTTTTAATGTATGTTTGATTTTCAACAACTATTTAAAGTATTAATATAGTATATAAAAGAGGAAAAAGAGATTTCAACTTTTTTTTTTTAATAAAACAATAATCATTAAAAATTAAAATTTTCAAATTTCCACCATGTTCATTATTTTTAAGATAAATACCAACCTAAATTCATCTTAATTTTGGATTTATCCTCGAGTGTTTTCAATTTATAAAAAAAATCATGATTCCTTATCACCCATGATAAACCTTGAGTTAAGATGGATCTAAAGAGAGAGAACTAGCTAAGTATGAGGGAGTTGTGTAATTCCTTCCACATACATACACGTATATGTCATATGTCAACTTCATGTTGAGCTGGAAAGGAATTACACATCTCCCTCTTACTTAATTGTAGAAAGCGCCATGAACACACTAAATTAAAACGAAACAAAATGAATTTCATATTCTATCAGTTATCACCTCCTTCATATGATTGAATTACAGTTCTAGAAAGATAAAAATATAATCACTTTTTTGATAAAGTGCAATGTATCTAAGGATTGATTTAAAACAATTATATTCTATTGTTTTTTAAATGAAGTGCAATGTATCTAGGGATTGATTTTTTAAAGAGCCTACTACGTGTCTTGCAGTGCTGCAAAGATAATGGGTGGTTCTCAGACAGCTTCCGTTGCATATAAAAACATGAGCTCTCTACTCTTTATTTTATTTTGATGAGCAAGGGAAGTACAAGTAAGCTGTTTATGTAACATCCAAGGACAACTTTATAACTTAAAAAGTGAAAGAGAAGTGAGGCGAAAGGAAACTGGTCTCTACCTTGAAGGTTGAAGTTAAATCTTCAATCCATACTGCATACACACCAATTGACTTTTTTTTTTAAAGTTAAAGTTAAAAAATGACATGACCAGACCCACACTCTTAAACCTATGTTAAACTCATACCCATTGATGAGAGTGACGACCCACTAGATTAAAGCATTTCAATGCAATTTCACTTTCACCATAGCGACAACCACAACGCCCAAGCCAAAGGAAATAAACGAAAGCTGTGTGCATTTAAGAAATGTCACTTTTCGTCCTAATTATGGCTGGCAATTATGATTTTGCCGACGACGAAAATGGATCCATAGTGCTCAAGCGGTCGTTGTAAGACTCCAGTACCAGACGATCTGATTTGGGTGGAAATCAAAAACAAATTAAGCTTAACGATGCATGCAATACATAAGAAAGAGATTGATTAGATGCAATACACTGAGTGAGAGGAACCTGCATTGATAATCGAAAATTACAGTGTGTGAAGTGCACACGAGGGACAACTGCTGAAATGACTCTGTCTGTAGAGGCAGTGGTTGATAGGTTTAAGGATTTGAAAGTTGCTACCATTAGCAGCAATGTCAGAGAAGAGGGCGAGGTAGGTGTGTGTGTCTTTCTCAGATATAGATGATATGATATTACATACCTGTGGCGTGGAAATGTGTCAGGAATGGAACGGTGCTACTGTCTCATTCTGAGGAGGAAAGATGTTGTGAGAGTCTGTGCCCCCTCAGACACAGTAATAGTAAAAAACTACCCAGCCTTGATTAAAAACAGAGGAGTTAGAATTGGAAACATAGAAGAGCATGGGCAAGAAGATGACATGATGATAGATAAGATGGATCGTTGAACAAGCAAGGTAGGCTGTACAAACACACTTGATGATGGTGATGATGATCATGGAATGGTCTCTGCTACTATCCTATCTCTAGAGTACTTGTTGCTTGGGTGGGGTGGGTGGTTGATTGAGTTTCATGAGTTGTTAGGACTGAAAGGGAAAGGAGGAGGAGGACACAAATCCAATCTTGTGCTGGGTACTGTTTAAGAGGCCAGCAGATCAAAAGAGGAAACTACAGCAACAAAAAGTAGGTCAAAGTTCGTCTGTCCGTCCGGTTGGTATGATGTCGGTCTACTCGGGCCAGTGATGCACTTCACATGGTCTCAATTTTTATGGATGGATGCATGGATGGATGATGCAGGGCTTGGCTTATTTGTATTTTGTCAGACGAAAGGGTGGAGGAGCTTTTTTTTTGTGGCCTTTCCAAAGACGACTTCTTCCAAGGAAATTAAAATTAGAAATTGAAATTGGAAAGCGTGGACCCCAACGAAGTATTGTACTCCTCGGGAAGTGAATCCACTTCATCCCCACTCACGCTTTGTCCTCAGTCCCACCTTCGTCTCCTCCATTTACATTTCAACACACCCGTTTACCGCGTCTTAAAATCAATATTCTTTGTACATTCCTCACACAGGTTATTATAATTACTCAAGTTTTTTTTTTCTAATAGTGTGGCCTGCTCACTGGCTGTATGAATCCTCCGTCTCCTCACTTACCTCCTTCCTTCTTCTTCTGCCAGTGGTTTTCACGTAGGGTTTGTGATTGGATTTTGTTAAATTCCTTTATCTTCTTTCCACATTCACAATTCATTGAAAGTGAAAGAGAAAGGACTACGTGCACGTTAGAGGAGGGCCCGAATCCCGACCTCCATAAAGATAGCCGACACACCCATCGATTGTCGCGCCGCTCTGCCTGCTTGCTTCCACGAAAAAACAAAACCTTACAAGTTAATACACCGCCAAGCGGGAAGGAAATTAGAAGGAATTAGGTAAAAGCTTCCGTCTCCCCTTCCCGTCTCATGGTCCAACCGAGGACCGACGCCAAAATCCGGCTCTCTGCATTAATACTCGCCAAATAAGGTAACTAGATAAGTATTCTACAATAAAGAAGAATTGGCTACTATGATTGAATTGATGCACGTGTACTGTCAGCCTATTCCTATTGAAAACAGGACAAAAAGACCATTACTATCTTTTAATTGAAATGTTTAAGGAACGGCCAATCTTCTTGACCAAATCCCAATTCAATGGTTTCTTACACTAATTATGGCAATTCCTGATCAGCAAATTTAGTTGTTTCTCAATCTGCGTTATTGTTATAAAAGAATATCTTGGGATGCATTTGACACCACTTTGCAAAGGTATTTTATTGTTATTGTTATTTGGAATTGAATTAAAGTAGAATATCATTCCTGGGTATATAATAAGTTGGGTTATCACTAAAAAGGAATTTTTGGATCGATTGCAATCGTTGTCGAAACATTGATAATAATTTATTTAGGGACAGGCTTTTGTTGGAAATTATGCTGAACAGAAACACCCAAAACCAATTACAATGGTAAATATGAGAGGAGTTTCTGTCCATTAATGATAACACATGATAAAAAAATCTGATTATGAAACCGATTTCAAATAGTAAGATAGCTAATAGCGTGACCCGTTTCCTGAGTAATACGGATCTGCACGATTATAAAACATCAATGGCTGTATTTACAACTCTAGGGTTCATTTTCTTCGATCTATCCAGCCCCTGAAACTGCGAAAATCGATTCAAAATTAAACGGAGCT
This sequence comes from Picea engelmannii, assembly GCA_009831015.1. Classification (NCBI taxonomy): domain Eukaryota; kingdom Viridiplantae; phylum Streptophyta; class Pinopsida; order Pinales; family Pinaceae; genus Picea; species Picea engelmannii. Next base: position 1,614,467 of record ML777604.1, on the reverse strand, counting down.
AATTTCCTGAAGAGACAAGACCTACTACGCCACAAGGGTTTCTTTTTACCATATACGTACGGTCTTCGATCTGAAGGATTTCCGTGGGATCCTCTTCTCCCTGAAATCAGCCATCCAGAGACTTCTGGGCACTATATTTACAATATAGGTGGGTGGACAATCTTTAGGCTTTTTAGGGTTTAGCCGTTTACCCAGTGGAACCGTTGCTGGGATCATGATACGTGATGTGTGCTTTCTAAGAAAAGTCTGGAGGGTAATGGAGTATATATGGATTGGGCAATGGAATGATTGATTCAGGTTTTGACAGGCTGCGCGTGCAGAGGGGCCACCCAGTCAACGCTTCCCTAAATTGAGATCTTCTCAATTCTTCTCCTCTGAATGCGAAGCTCGTATACATTTTGAGAAGCCCCTCTCTCTCTCTAGCCTTGTCTCATGCATTTCAGATGAAGAACGAGATTGCTGTAGGAAGGCAATTGTGCATGAATCTCAGGGCTTGTTGATTTGTTTGAGACAGAATCGATGGAGCTGATATAGTACTGAGTTTCTTTGAGGAAATTTTTATACAAATTTCTGCGACGGAGAGGAAGAGATCAGAGACAGCAGAAGAAATTGCAAGCTTCGGATGATGAGGAGGAGCTGTTACCGTGATGGTGGTGGAGTGCAGAATCTTGTTTCAGCGTTGTTATCTGATGAGCATTAGCGTGAGGCATCTGGAGATTTGGAATCAATAGGTATCTAATCACACACAGAAATCTGGAATTGAAGGCACAATAAGCAGTCGAAGCACATATCGGCCATGAATCCGGAGGATCCACTGAAGAGCCTGTCTTTGGACTATTTGAATCTCCTGATTAACGGGCAGGCCTTCAGCGATGTTACTTTCACTGTGGAGGGTAGGCAGGTGCACGCTCACAGATGCATACTGGCTGCACGGAGTCCCTTCTTTCGTTTGATATTCTGTACCCCCGAATCCATGAATGAACAAGGCGGGCGTTCTGCCAGTACTGCCAGTCCTCAGGTTATTCCAGTAGGAGTTGTGGGGTATGAAGTTTTTATGTTGCTGTTGCAGTTTCTCTACAGTGGACAGGTATCCATAGTTCCACAGAAACATGAAACCAGGCCTAATTGCGAGAGAGGATGCTGGCATACCCATTGCACTTCTGCTATAGACCTCGCACTTGACACTCTCACTGCAGCTCAGTTTTTTGGAGTTGAGCAGCTCTCCATTATCACACAGGTTCATCTTCCTATTCTAATTATTTCTCACATCCAATTATTTCTCGTATCCAGATTTAGGCATTAGGCATGCATAAATTCTTGTTGCAATTGACAATGTAATCAGAATCAATACAGAGTTAAGGTAGTAGTTTCTCATCAATGCTGCCCTGGTCTTTGCCAACGCAATAAGTTGGGAAACCCCTTTTGTTCATCATAAAACACCATGATAGCATACATGATTTCCTCATCCAGCCACCACATACAGATACTCGAACCTCTGGAAAGAGAGAAAATAATGGCAATATTGGTTTATTCAACCAAACATGATCATCCATTTGATTTATTCAATTTAGGTATATATTGAAGACCCATGTTGTAGAACGCATTTGTTATACTGAACGAATTCGTATAGACTGGCCCGTCATATTTGCTGAACACATTTACTGTTTTCTTTTGGTGATTATGGATGTATTTGTCTACTATAAAAATCTATTTATCTCTCAGGCTTTCTCAGTACATATAGAAGCATCAAATCAAATCAATTCTGACAATCTCAGTGATTTAACTCGATGCTTTCTTTCTCAGTCTACCTGTTTGTTTTTGCATGGCCACAGAAGCAGCTAGCCATTATGGTGGAAAAAGCATCCATAGACGATGTTATGAGAGTCCTGTTGGCCGCTAGGAAACAGGATCTTCAGCACCTGTGGAACACATGTTCCCACCTAGTAGCGAAATCTGGATTGCCAGCAGAGGTTTTAGCAAAGCATCTTCCAGTAGACGTGGTCAGCAAAATCGATGAAATAAGAATGAAATCCAGCTATGGAAGACAGCTTATGCATGGTAACGACATGAGCATGAGCAGCTCAATTGAGGATCAGAGAATCAGACGAATGCACCGAGCTTTAGACTCCTCAGATGTAGAACTAGTAAGGCTAATGGTGATGGGAGAAGGCTTGAACTTGGACAAAGCTTTGGCATTACATTATGCAGTGGCCAATTGCAGCAGAGAAGTAGTGAAAACGCTTCTTGAATTAGGAGCTGCAGATGTGAACCACCCAGGCCCAGGAGGAAGGATGCCTCTTCACATTGCTGCAGAAATGGTGAATCCAGACATGGTTGCAGTTTTGTTAGACCACCATGCAGATCCCAACGTTCGCACTTACAGTGGCGCCACTCCCTTCGATATACTTCAAGCCCTTGCTTCTGATTTCTTGTCAAAGGGATCCCTCCCAGCTTGCATGCCACACATGGAGCACAACAAGCTCCGTCTATGCCTTGAGCTCCTTCAATCTGCTGCCATGGTTTTGTCCAGAGATGAAGAAAGCAGCACCTCTCTCCAACTCCAACTTGAAAGCACACGGCCTGCCGATCATAATTCTCCTGCTGGTTTCGTTCCAAGGACTAGTTGTTCTGAGATCAGCGAAGGAACTACTAGTCTGTCTGCTCTTGATTCACGGATGCTTTTTCTCAATCTCAGTGGCCAGTTAGCCAGCAAGGATGCTGAAAACAACCAGATAAACATGAACGCCCTTAATCTAGAAAATCAGGCCGGGGAGAGCTCTATGTCAGATTGTTCCAAGTATTCGTGCAACCAGATTAACCATGGTTCCGGTTCACCTCAGTTCTGATAATTATAAATTGCACATCCAAGAGCCTCACACTTGGTGTATATAACCCTTCATCCAATAGGCGTTGGGATGCAGGTATAAGCGAAAAATTCATTATGTCAAAGCTACAGATCGAAAGGGTTATATTGTTTACCAATCTTCAAGAGGGGCAGGAGATGGTCTATTTTCACTATTGGGAGATCGAGTGAATTATTTTGGGTTATCATTCTCTGCTACTGAGAGATATTGGCAATGTCTTATATCCAAGTGCTGTAAACCTATGGAGGATTGATGCTATGACAATGCAAACACAATGAATATCCAGCAAGTAATCGTTGAGTATATGTCAAAGACAATCCAGAATACCAACTCAATACTGCAAGTTATGAAGATGCAACTTACTGATGGTCTCGACTGGAGAATATTGTGTCTCGGAAGGAGCTTTCCAGTCCAACGCTTTCAAGTTGAAGCTCATTCAGCTACTTGATGTATGTCAGTCTTTTACCCTTTGTTTTTGTTTTTAGTTTTCTAGAGGACGCATTTTTCATGAATTTTTCATTTGTGGCGCTTACATTACTAAAGGTTAATCTTGACAAAGCAGATACGTAGCAAAACATTCACTATTAGGCACAATTTCTTGTTTAAAGAGAACAGAAATTTCTTAATGTTTCCTCTTGTACTACTCTTTTCTTTATATATATATATCAAGGAAACAAACGAATCTCAACATTTCTCATTTCAATTTATTGTTTCATGAAGACTATTTATTTTTCTTCTTTGCTGTTTTTTATTCTCGATGGTTGTTCCTTTAACTTTTTTTTACCTGTTTTAAAATTTTAAAAAATAAAGAACGTCCAATGAAACTAATCCAGAAAACTTTAACAAACATATATGCCATACCACTACTTCTGCACCGCTCCACATAACTTGGCTCCAATATTGGCAACTTTTGTTATCTGGTTGGAAGCCATTTTTGAGATGCAACAAATATGGAAGCTCCCATCCTAATTAAGTCCTAATTAAGGAAAGGAGGTTTATGGCTTTGCAATAAATAACTGCCATCCTTCCTATTGTAAATTAGGGCACTCGTGGATTTTGGAAGAAATAACCGCCATTTTCATCCTCCCATAGATGGTTGCTTTTATATGAAATCTGAAGCTCCCATAGGATACATGTGAGAAGACTAGTTCAGGGATGATTAACTTTTCTCTCATGCGATGACCTTACCAGACTTACATTGACAATATACTTTAGTAACAAACGCCCTGGGGCACTTATTTTTGGCAAACCATAGTTTCACCATACCACTTGGAATCAGTTATGGTATTATCATTAGAAAAGGTCTTAATTGTTGCGTTTATAGGCACTCTAAATGTTGCCAGGTAACCATATGGTGGTTGCATTACATTTTGAAAAAACAAATGTATGGATATTTATCTATCAATTTATATTCATTATAATAATGAATCATATTTAGATCCATTATATAATAATGAATCTAATGAATCAAATATCAAGTAAGTATTTATCATTATAATAATGAATCAAATTTAGATTCATTATGATAATGAATCAAATATCAAGTATTTAGAGGGATCAATTTTTTTGAAGGTGTAATGGTGCAAACCATTTCTCAAGTTTTGCACTTTAAAAATAATTTGAGTTTGGAAAGATTTCATTCTTGTCAGGTGTACAATTAGATCTAGAGTTAATATGGATCTAAATCCTATGACTCTTTTCACGAGCTTTAACTCTCTTTGATAGGTAGACTTAGATTTTGTACAAGAGTGAAACTTCTTTCTTCGAGGAATTCTAAGTGTTTTCCTATTGACTTGCTTACTACACTTTTGTATATGGATCTATATTATTTTATAATAATAATAACAATCTAATTTTAAGGTCACAACCAAGCACATGTTAAATTGGTATATAAGATCCCCTTGTTTGTGGGATAAGAGACACTCTCCATGCAACTATTTGAACCTATACCTTCTTAGGAAAAAACACATTTTCTTAACTTAGGATCTTTTAAGTATTAGGAAATTTATATCTCAATTACTTTTTAATCTTTGTGATATCTAATATATAACTACTTAAAATGGATCTTTATTATTATTTATTGTCATGAATAATAAAAAACATCATTTTACATAAATATCAATACTTGATATTATAATATATTATGCAAATGAAGAAAAGTATAATAAAAATAAAATCTTACTGAATAGATTATAGTTAGATTATAGATTATATATATCTGAGTGAGCCTAATGGTTAAAAACATGTGTTTCTTCTTAAGAGGTCATAAGTTCTCACCCAAAGAGTATTAGGACCAGTAAAATGGTTGACTTGATGGTGACCTTAAAAATAGATTATTATTATTATATAATTTTATTAATAAATTAAAGTTATTATTTTTAAATTAAATTGATACTTATCCATATGGATACATATATAGATATATATTATCTTTATAAAAGTTATGACATATTATTTATCTAATAATTTATTAGAAATATTTTTACTCATATTATATAAAGTTGAGTGTTTATTGAATTTAAGGAAATATCTATTGATCTCACTTTTTTTTTAATAAAATGATGGTTTTTTTCTAATTCATTATTATCATATAATAAAATAAAATTAAAAAATTTCCATCAATCTTTATAAGAATTAGAAACATGAATAATTAGGTTTATTCGAGATAAATATAAAACTTTCATAATAATTAGTGGAATCAACAATACAAAAATATTTCAATTTGTTTTTAATCTAGATTAAAAAGAATAAAATAACAAAAAAAACTAAATATATGAAAAAATAAATGAAGAATTTAAATTATTTTAAATTAATAAATTCTTTCTACCTTCAACAAATTATTAAAAAATAAAAATATATAATATTTTTCCTAAAATAAAATAATCTTAATTAAAATAAAAATTCATGAAAATTAAATTAAATAATAAATAATTTAAAATAATTTTAATTAAAATTAAATTCATAAAAATTAAATTAAATAATAAATAATTTAAATAAAATTACATCTTAAATAAGATTCCATATTAACCATATTGTTAAAATATATTAATACATTGTTAAAAATATATATAATATAATATTTTAAATTCATATTCTTAATAATACTTTCCTAATTTATATCTTATACATATGGTAGTCATTCCTTACACAAACCCTTTCGTAGGCTTGGAAAGACATGTAAAGTGAAAGACAATGTAGACCTTAGTTCTAAATAGAAATATTGTTTTAAGACCTACTAATCAATAAAGAGAGTGTAACATACTTCCTAATCTCATATCATAACGAGCTTTTAATATAATAAAGCATAAAGAGATAATAGAGAATGAATATATCTTCTTATTTAAAAAGAGGTATATATTAAATAGAGGATGTATTTAGAACAAGTATATATAGCATATCTTAATTTTTATAAGAGA
>ML777604.1:1596914-1607367 GCA_009831015.1 Picea engelmannii | reverse complement strand
TTTTATATTTTCACAAGTGTAATCTAGAAAGCTTATAAAGATTGCACCTACATTAGTTTGGAAAAAACCAAAGGGTATTTTTATGCACTCCTAGGTCACTAAGGCATGTCAACCCATTTTCAATCCAAGATGTGTAGGTTCATGCGATATTCATGAGAAATTTTATGAAGAGACTACATGTTCTCAGGGACTCCTAGTAAGTTACCCATTCATTATAACATTTATAATTCTTAGAACCATTAAATTTAAAATTTCTCATACTGTTGTATATTGGCTATGTATTATAGAATCTCTCCAACTACGTTCATGTGATTAAACTCAATCCATTATAAAACTTCTCCATGGTTCTAAGATTTATGCGGTTTGTTTTTTTAAGAATGATAACATTTTGGGGTATCCACATAATCCATTTAGTATATCGATGCTTCAAATGCATAACGAGATTCCGTTTTTCAATGTATAATCCATCACCATCACATCGAAATACACAAAAATGAATATAAGGTATAAGAAATAATATAAATATGTGAATTGATATACTAGATACAAATTTACTTATGTTGTTAAAATAATGATTTGTAGGTCTAAAATTTTACCATTTATCTCCATGGTTTTCTCAAGAAGAACAAGATCATCAATGTATAAGAGAAGGATGACAATGATTTCAACCATGTGAATACCAATGCATTCCTCCTCTTATAAACATTGCTCAATTTTATTGATATAAATGCCAAAATAGGTGGGAGAAAGTGGAAACCCTTTCTTAACATCAATATTACAATTAATTTTCATAAACTATTCATTATTATGTTTAATCATAGATCCTAATCATATACCTACAAAGTTAAGTGGGATACCTAGTTTCTCTAAACTTTTATATAGCTTGGTTCTAGTCATAATGGTGAAGGTTTTTCTAAAATCAATGAAAACAACAACCAAGACCATATTTGTTGTCTCTATATCATCAACAAAAACTTTAACCCTTCTATTACTATCCTCATTCCTTTAACTAATTTTTCTTTCAAAAATCAAAATCAAATAACTTTGCTAAAAGCGGCATAGTCTAATAATTCATAATTTCATTTTGGCTTATGGATTTGAATATAGGAATACTATTTTTATTTTTTTATTTTTTATGAATAAGTATTTCTTGATAAAGTTTCAAGAGAACCTAAAGAATATAATTGTCCATTCAACTATGAATAGAAATTATAATCTTTTTCTTTAGGAAAAAAAAAAAAATTAGTCATTTTTTTAAGGGAAGTATTCCTTGAAAATGTGATTAAATGGATGTTTGATATAAGGCATAAGGACCAAAATCTCAAGTTTTAATATCTCATCTTGGTAACCTTGAATACCTTTAGTTTTTCCATTTGTGAGATGCTTAATGCCAAAATAAATATCCTCGTTTGAGAAAACTTTATTATATATATGAGTGGTCTAGATGTCTTTAGAGATTTCAGGGGAAACAAAAACCTTTTTAGGGTAGGAACTCCAGTCATTTATGTTGGTATTACTTGGTTCTTTACGTTTTCTAAGGATCATGTTAGTTCAAAATATTTTAGGATCTCTTTTACATAATTTTAGAAGTATTTCTTGATTATAAGTCAGATATTGTCAATTGGGTTTATCTTGAGTGGTTGGGAGGAATGATTGTTATCCTCCCCACCTAGGTTCAATTTCTGAAAGTGACATGTTGACCTCTTAACAAGTGTATCATTGTAATGGCTTCAAATCCTATTGTTGACTGAGCTTGTGCCCTGAATACTCTAGGGTTTTCCCTCGGTACCATCCTTGAAATGCGGGGAAGTACTTAGCGGTTTTCTCTGGGATTTGTAACCTAGATTAAAAAAAATATATCTTTTCTTGCAACTTTACACAATAGATCATATGTGGATTGTGTGAGGGGTTGAAAAATGTTCCCTTCATTTGATATGATAATTTTTAGAATACTTTTTCTAAGCACATAGAAAATAATTTAAGTGATTTCTTCACATAAATTATAAATTATTAATATTATCAATTTTGATGTCATAACTTAAAAAATATTTTAAGTTGAAAAAATGGGAAGCTTTTCCATGGGAAAAGAGAACTCAATTATCCATATTAAACATAGTGGCTTCCTTGAGGACCCCATTGATATTAAAGTTTCCATGAAGGAGCATGATTAGATTATGTCTTGTTATCCTAATTTATCTCAACACTATCAATTTTATTAAATAAAGGAATAGAAAATATGGCATGATCAATCACACTTCTACCCTTCTCATGAATGCATGCCATATCATGAGAATTGAGAAATAGTCCAGCCCATTAGAAATGATCAGTCCATTGAAAGAGATCATCTTAAGAAGCTCATTTCCACGTGAAATCATTTCAATATTTCCATATACAGTTAGTTGGTGGGATAAGTCAGAATATTGGATTGATATTATTAGTTTGAGCATTAAAATATCTATGAAGAAGAATATCCCCTTTGGTTTTGAGAGTAGAAATATCATTTTCTAAGTTACAAAAAAGGTTGATTAATTGAAAGATTAGGGTTCTTGTAGAAGGTAGAGTTGAAAGGACGAAATTAACAAATAACAAGGAAATTGTATTCTTGTTTTCAGAGTTGATTTTAAGCTATATGTATTGGTTATAAGGATAACTCTTATACACTTCAATCTTTGAGCTAAGCTCTTTTTGTATGTAGCTACAAATATCACCTATCACCCCATGCATCAATTTTTTGTTCTAAATGGAAAAAAAGAGATATCTATCTAAATCGAGGATATAAGAGTCTTCATGTCCAATGTTTCAATAAGAAAAACAAAATCAATTGAGGTTGGTATCCATATTAGATAACCATCTTTCTGTAAGGGAATCCTCAAAATTTCCATGTTAGGATTCTAAGTTTTCTTAATCCCTATTTGTTACTTTGGAAATTATCCTTTATCACTACTCCTCTATTCAATTTTATTACACATTTTCCTTCTTTCTTAGTATCTTTGATGCTTTGAACTTTCTTTCTTAACATGACTTCATCAAATGGAATAGGATAAGGTCTCCATTTGATATTTTTAATGAAAAAATTGCTTACAATGTTTAATTTATCTTTGGTTGATTCCATCTTTATTTGGACTAGATGCCTCTTACTTTCAATGTTTTTACTAGTTTTATTTGATCTTAGGACCTCATGTTTCAATTTCTAATCTGTTTTTTACAATGTCATAATGGCATGGCTAAAAGATATTCATCAATTATCTCATCTAGCATGAATATGATAAAGTTTAGATCTCATTTGTTCTATTGGTACTTGAGTTCAAGAAGTTTATTTATTTCCTTCCTAATTGGTTGGATATTAATGTTTTTCTTCAAGATTGGCGACGAACAAATCATCTCCTCAAGCTCTTTAATTTTTTCATTAACTTACTTACATATATGTATATCTATAATTTATTAATTTTAACTATTTTCATTAAACCATACACCTTTTTAATTCTTTCCACATCTTTTCCACCATGATTTATTGAATATTTCACATTTTAAACTCATAGGATTAACACCTAGTGTACACTTAAAAGTGTTTGTTATGTAACCAAGGTCAACTCTATAACTTCCATGATTTTTTTTACAATCCATCAAGTTGTTTTATTAAATTTACCTAGAGATTAAAATCTATAATAAATTTACTAGCTTATAGAATTTCACATCTGAAATGTAGCTTGAGAAAAGGATTTGAGCTAACAAAGAGAAAAACTAAAAAAAATTATAATTACATAAACCATCAAGTAAAACCAAACTCACACAACATAACTCCAACATAACAAAGATTATTAAACTTTATGGTGACCATTCGAAATATAACCCATAACAAAGATTATTAAAGTTTATGGTGACCATTCGAAATATAACCCATATCTTTTGAAAACAAAGGTTTTCCATGTTTTCCTACAGGTTGGATCTTGGATCTTATAGTTAACGTGGTTTTTCACGTACATCCATATCACATGTTAGTCGATAATACCAAAGCATAAATAAAAGTATTGGATCAAAATAATAAATATCAACTAAGTTAATCATGACTACTTTAATAAAAAACATAACACATATTGATAACGCCTCTCTCAAGAGGGCATTGCGAAAACCCATGCTTCATCTAGCTTATCATTTGTGAAGCATCACATCCATACAAATATTGGAAAAGGGACATTCCCATAGATATATGGGATCTTTTCCAAATCAAAATTCAAGTAAACGAAGGCAAGTTATCCATCTATTTTCATAGTGAGAAGTAAAAGCTTGAAGATGGGGTTCTCATGCTTTATTCATAATCTCTATTTTCCATTCCATTTGTGAGAGTTAGGTGCTATTATATGTGAAAATATCTTACATCTTAAAATTTCGTAAGTAGCTCCTTCCAAAAATATATCTACGAATTTAGCATTTCAATCACTTAATCTTAGAGATACCATGCGTATTATAACTTGCATGATGAAGAACTCAATCACTTGAACTTTCTTATACTACGTTTCTATAACTATGACGTGAGTGAACTATGTTAACCTACAGTAAAAAAAAATACAAAGTATTTTTATAATGAAATCTATATTTATTTATTTTTGCTTTTTCTCTGATATATGTAAGGGATTAGGTTTGGATGAAATACATTATCATTCCTTATTTTTTTTTTGATAAAACCATATTTAAAATGTTAGGTATGTTTTATATTCTTTGCATGGTTAGCCCCATATGTTGCACATTGTGTTGAGGGCTAACAGGCCCCCCCTTATCGATGAATTTGGGGGTGAAACCTTTGGAAGAAAAAAATGGCTCTAATTTTGGTTCGTTTTGGGAAGTTTTTGGCGAACCATTTTTTGACCCATTGTAATATAATTCCTGTTAAGGAATCTAATTAGAGTGAATATATTAGGGTTTTGGATTCCACATAATCATATATATTGTATTGTAAATGGTGAAGATAATACAATGAGAATTAGAGGTGTGGCTCTAAGTATTTGCTAGTTTTCCTGGTTAAGGGTTTCCAAGATAAATTTCTCAGTACTATGTGAATGTTATTGTTTTCTTTTTTCTTATAAAAATATTTTGTATACATTTCTATATTATAAATGTTTAAAACTTACACAAAAACAGATACTTCACATCATTTTTTAATTTAAAAGAAATATATATATTCCCTAACTTTACTTTCTTATATTCCATTAAGAAGCTAACACACTTTTAAGAAGAGAACTATGAAATTGGTTCAATAGTTTCCGACAAAAATAAGTCTTAGAACTCACCACTATTTTATCAATATTATAAAAGAACAATTCATTCCTAAGAGTTTATAATGAGTAGTAGAGGTGAGATCAATAGTAAATTTCCTTCAAGTAAACTTGACAACTCTTTATCTTTAACATGATATGCCTAAATATCTTCATATATATTATTATAATTACTAATATTCTTAGTACATTGATCTATTTAGGTATCCAAGGTAGTGCATCAACAACCTTATTATTGTTACCCATGAAGGATAAGTTGTATACATAGATTTTAGAAACACATTTGTTTTATGTTGGTGTTGGACCTTTTTTTCCAATAAATGTGTCAAATTGTCATATCTATCCATATTGTGACCTTAGAACCAACTATTTAATATTGTCTAATATTTTTTTGATGTATCCATGATTGCCAAAATTTCCCATCCATATATAGGAATGAATATTTAACTTCCCATATATGCAATATTCCTTCCATATTGCATTAGGACTACTCCTAATTCACCTATAGTGCATCACATTATAACATAATGGATTAGGAAAATCAGGAAAATCTAAGAATGAGGAAGTACTAATTGTCGTTTAAGGTCAATGAATTCTTTAATTGTATTTCTTACTTCAACAAATTAGTTAAAGGTGCTAAAATTTTAGAAAACACCTTTCCAAACCCATGGAAATAACCACATAAACCAAGAAACTTGAGTTATATTTTGTGAAATAGGTCATTCCAAAACAACCTTAATTTTGCTAGTTTTTATCTTAGTTTCTTCATTGTTGATGACATGCCCCAGACACTCATCTCCATTGCATAGGATATACATTTTTAAAAGTTATCATATAACTAGTGATCCTTAAGTAGTTATGATGGCTATTATTTTTACCAATGACCTTCATGCCTTGTATTAGATTTTTGAGTTATTTAGTAAAATGGATCTTACCTTATCGAATTGATACATAATAAAAAAGCAATTAACATATTTCTACATTATAACATTGGAACATAGCATATTATTTGTTTAACAGTTAATATACACACAAAATCATCATGCATCAATCAACCATTAATCAACCATTAATCAATAGATACACATACTAAACAAATACATAATATTTATAGTGAGAAATACCTCAAGATTGAAGAAAAGATCCACTTTCCAAAAAAATAACTAAATACTTATCTCAATCCCATGCTCACTACAAATTACAACCATATTGTGAGTCTCTCTATTCTCTTTGATAACATAATACTCAATAAATATGCTCATATCCACTCACGTCTTCTCTATGTATACATACATGTTTCTTTCCCTAGCCGAACTTATTACTAGGCAAGTTTCCATTCATTGCTTCAATTATTAAAAATGAAATATTTCTGAATAAAGTATTGATATTTTACAGCTAACATTATTTGACCTTTTGATGCTTGGTAGTGCCTTGAATACTCTTCATTGTTTGATCTAATATAAAAAATAATCCTAGGAAAATCTATCAATAATCCTAGGAAAATCTATTAGGTTCCTCCATCTTATTTTTTGTTTTGGATTTGTATGTGGTTTCTCTCACCCTATTTGTATTCATGTACTATCTTTAGCTTCCCTTTATTGATCATGTTCTTGCTTTCTAATTCTCCCATCATTTATGTTTCAATTTATTTGTCATCCTCATTGGAAACATGCATCACATCTCATTCCTCCGTGTTTGTGGGTGATCTTTCTATTCTGTCTCTTTTACGTTGATGTTTGTGCACATGGCTCAATACATTTCTCATTTCTTTATTATCTCTTTTCTCAATGGTTAAATTCCTAAGGCATTAGCATATCTAGCAAATAATAGCCTTATATTGTTTTTCACCATATTCATTCTTACTTTACATCTTCTCATGTTATTATTAATCTTTATGAGCAATACTCATTGAATCTTCTTCCCATGTTTGCATCTTCGATATTTTATTAATTTACAAAGTAATATTTTGTGCCTTCAATGTATTTCACGATTTTTCTTCATTTTGGAATCCTTTATATTCACTTACTTTATACACAAGTTCATACCCATACTAGATCATAGTTTTCATACCTCTTGCAACGATTTTTTTTCATTTTGGAATCCTTTCTATTCACTTACTTTATACACACAAGTTCATACCCATACTAGCTCATAGTTTTCATACCTCTTGCAACTGATTTTTTAATCTAGTTTCATGCCTAATGAGTTTATTTCGACAATGCCACTAGCTATAATATCCTTTCTATCATATCCATTTTTCATAGATCAAATTTTCCTCATTATAGGTCTTTGAGCTAATCTACTAAGTTTCTAATTTAGCTATTGGATTTTTTAATTTCATCTTCTAAGTTCCCTTTGGAATCTTTGAATTTCATTTTAACCTCTAGTTTGGTCTACTCAACTTCTTTGTTGTGCTTATTAGTACATATATCTCCTTGGCCTCTTCAATCCATGKCATATGGAGTTTCAAAGTTATTTTATTTACTTCTTTGTCTTCATTATTTGTTGAGGATTTATATGATGTTTCAATCCTAGATTGAAGGGATTCTATGTTTATGCTTCACTTGGGTACATAAGCATCAAGCAATACACATAGGGATAAATACCTAATTCCTTGTATTTGATCCTTCAATTGATTTTTCACATTATTTTTTTGGTTCAGTTCTTCCTATATGTGTATGCATATTTTGGTCATCGTATTATGGTCCGCATGCCCAATATGCAAATTCTCATCTTTCGATATTTGTTCCTCTCTCTCCTAAAATTCATAATCTAATGTCTCCATAAGTACTACTTTCCTATCATATTCTTTTTAGATTGAAATTATTGACTTGAATATTACTGTGTTGTTAAAAGTAATTTCAACATGTGCTTTAGCAACTTTTGTTGTTTTTCTTCTTTTTCTAAGAAAAAATCCAAACCGACCTATTCTTTATTTTCCTTCTCCTACATTGCCTCAATTTTCTTTCTCCTCTTTCCCAAAATATTCTAGTTGTTGTAATCAAGCTCTATTTCTGGTTCTCTTAATGAGATTGGTTAAAATACCTAGTTAACCTATCCTACTGCAATTTTTCCATGTGATTGTTCATTGAGCTTATTTTCTCTTCCTTGATTTTCACATTTATTACGCGTATTTATATTTTGTTTCCTTTTCTACTATCTTTAACTCTTCTCCTTATTTTCCTCATCCTTTGGTATTCTTTCTCCATCCTCTTGCTATTGTATTTCTCTTGCTGCAACATTGTCATTTCACTTATTTTCTCTTTCATTGTATCTTCTTCTTTCTCATTTTCCTTTTCCCATCTTTTATTATTGGGGTATTCCGCATCACCCTCAATGTCCACATGATTTTATTTTTTTTCTTTCTCTTTAGCTAAGTCTTCTTCCTATTTATTTCTTCTATCTACTTCTTCCTTTTCTCCTTTTGCTTCTTTCTTCATTTCTTTTCCTCAAATTCCTCTCATGAAAATCTTAATGTGCATTTTGATCTTTCTCTTTCTCTTTCTCTTTTTTCTTTTTTATTTTTCTTTTATACTTTCTTGATTTTTTATCCAACTAGGATATTGGATTTTCTTCTTCTTTGTATGCCCAATATTCTTTTGTTTGTCTCTCCTTCCCTTAGGTGTCATTCTGTTGAAATTTTGGTATGCTTGTTTAACCATAGATAATGTCACACCATTGTCACCCAGCCATAGGAATTCACATATTCCACCCCTGAGCACACTAACCTTTACTTAGAATAATTCTAGTAATCCTACTCTAGAACCAACAGATAAACCCTAGTTTCTAACTGCAACAACAACTCAAGACAAGTAGAGCACTCCTTCTCCAAGGGTAGCGCACAAGAGAGAGAGTCTCCATATCCACATGACAAGTACCATACACAAATGCAGCAATTGCAATTGCACTACTCTCTCAGACTTGTGCAATACTTATCAAGAATATCACCAAGAGTATCACCAAGAATGTCACCAAGAGAATCACCAAGAATTTCACCAAGAGAGAGACCAATACCAAGAGACGACCATGCACCCTTATTCCTCCTTGCAGTTGCAGTTGCAGCTGCAACTGCATCTCTCCAAAAGACTTGCAATCTGACTAGGTGTACAAATGAGATAAAATGTCCTCTATTTATATTAATCTGTCAAATGACTTTTCTGGCTGGGCCGACCCAACTTTTTGGTAATTATATTTTCTATTTATATTTTTCCTGTGGAGCCGGCTTGTATTTCTGGAAGATAATATTCTAATATTATTTATTCTGCTAGGATGACTTGTCTTCTAGGGTCTCCACACATCTGTTTAATTTTTCGCTTGATTTTGGAATATTCTATTCTAAGTCATAGGTTACATGGGGAGGTTAATATCTCCCACAACTACCAAAACATCAACACATTCCTCATGTTACTTTTCCTTCAACATTTCCAATTCCTTCTTTACCTTTTTCAGTTCTTATGAGTATTGATCTCTCTTTACTTCTTCTAGTATATTAGTCATTAATTTTCCTTTATATGGTTTTAAAATATCAAGATTTCCTCTTCCTTTAATATTCTATTTGATGATTATTTTCCTTTTCCTTCTTTATCATTATCATATTCCTACTCTGATATATTGACTGTGTTATTTTTCATGCCCTCATCATTTTGACTTTATCTCTTCTTCTTGTTTCCCTTCTTGCTACTTTTCATCTTCAAAGTTTGATGTCTGCTTCTTGTTTCCTTTTCCTAGTTTGTTTGGAATTTTGATGTTTTAGTGACTTTCTTTTGTTGTTCATTCATTTTATTTTTTATTTACATGTTTTTTTATTCAATTGACTCTATCTCCTCCCAATCCTATCTCACTCTTCTAAGTCTCAACATCACTAGTTTAATTTCTTCAATTCTTTTCTCTTAGTAGTTCTTTCTTTTTGTCTCTCATCTTCTTTCATGTCGTTCTTCAATAAAAATGACTACTCCTTTGGAAATCTACTTGACATTCCATTTATTCCATTCATATTGTGGTTTGACTTCATAATCTAGTAGATTCATGATGTTATCTATTAACTTCCTTTTTCTATCTCTATTTCTTAACTTCTTTGATGTATCATAATTATATGTTTCTTCATCTCAACTCTTCTGATTCTAGTGTCTCTCTTTCATCAACAAGGATTTCTATATTTATGCATATGAATCCCTTATTGTTGA
>ML777604.1:1568184-1590839 GCA_009831015.1 Picea engelmannii | reverse complement strand
GGTTATAATTAAAATCCCATACCCTAATATATGAATGTTCTAACCTTTCAAACCATCCTAACCTTCTTTGAGATTTGAATCTCAAAGTTTCCCCCTCTTTCTTCCATGTTATCAATCTACACCATTGTGTTATATCATCTTTCATTACTCGATAGAATCAATGGATAAAACTTTCGCACATTTTAGTGTAGTGGTAGGGTATCAAAATTTTCTCAATGTTCCTATTGAACACAACCCTCATTGACTTTAACGGATCCTCTGTCATTCAAAACAAATACTTTTACATGTAAACATTTGCATAAATATCATCCCATACCTTCATGAATTGTAAATGTAATCTATCTTTGATTATCTATTCGCATTCAATTTTATTTAATCCACTCAAAACCCTTAAAATAAAGTATATTCATTCTCTATATCAAAATTCCCCATAGCTTAAAATCTTCAACAAACCCCAACCCTTTCTTTATTTTTCATACTCTCAACTCTTATTCCACCTCTATATTCATTGTGTTTTTATAAAATGGTTTTCTTAGTATTTATACCTTTAATGTTTTTCATTTAATGTGTACTAGTACTTGCACGATCCTTTCAATGATATATTTCCACTATTTCTCCACCTACATCCTTTTTCAGTTGTTATCGATCTTCATTCTCAAGGTTTATGTCATCTCATAAGTGCCTTCCTTTTCTCTCATATCCTAGATATATTATCAAGATCTTCATGATTTGATTCATTGAATATTTTTTATTAGTTCCTTTTCTTGATTGTGTCCTCATCTCTTTTCTATGGTTTTCCTACCATCAACTTTCCTTTCCATCATAACTCATGTATGCTCTTTTCCTTTTAGATTTTGATTTATTTTTCTTCAATGGTTATTTCAAGTTCTTCCATCAAAATGTTTACACTAGCCTCTCACAAACCCTATCAAGAGCCAATTATTGACCTTGGTTTCCCAAGGTGAGTCATGTAATCAAAATGCATTTCTTTCAACCAAGTTTGGTGATGTATCTTTTTTGTTTCACTTCCTTCCATTGGTCTTTGGGATTCCATTTCCCTACCTTCCTTAACTTTGAAGGTTTATTTCTAATATAAACCACTTTCTTATTGCTACTATAATTTTTTTATTATATTTCTCACAATATTATTCCATAGTACATTGAATTTTTAACAAGTAACCAAAATACTTTAACTATAAACTATATTTTGAATCACCTTGTCCTTTTTTACTTTTCAAAATATCTTCCTTATTTATTAGAGCCCCTTCCATCTAGACATCACTAGTATCATCCTTTAATCTAATACCCAACTCTTCTAGGTTTCTTCCTAATGACATTTTTTGTAACCCTTTAGTACAAGATTTTTTATGTTATCTACATCAAAATTCCTTCATTCATGATATGTCTTGTAACAACCCTCAYAATAATATTTGATGGCTTACATTGGGATAGTTTCTAATGATGACCATCGAACTTCKCTTTATCTTATATGGCTATTTTTTCCTTACATAAAAAAATCCTTCCATTAGGATATGTTTGGTATTTTTCCTCAGATGGATATTCAATGTCTTCTTTCAAGGTAGTTCTCGATGATAACCCCTTGACCTYTCTTACGTTTCTTGATTAATGTTAGTTTCCACAATTGATTTCCTATGTTGGAGTCCCTTCCATCTAGGCATTGGATCTTTTAGGTTGATATATCCAATGATGTCCCATTGATCCATGTTGTTCCTATAATTGTACCCATTCATCATATCACCTTCCATCAAGTATATCCTTTTGAACGATCCTTCTAGGGATTTTCCCAATGGCAGTCCCATTTATCTTTGTATCACCTATGATAACTTTTCTATAAGGGTATTCTCATTCATATTTCAGTATGCATGGAATCAACATACTAACATTTAAGTGAATGCCCCCAATTGTACACAACTAATGACTAATATATCCATAATCTTTAGTTCATAAGTTGCAATATTACATCTTTCAATGTTTGGCTGGGAAACATCCTTCCCATATGACCTATATTTTCCTTTCAATCATGAAAATACCATAATTCCTCATCTACACTACTATATTTAATTTTCAAAAATCAAATTGTCATACCTTTCATCCTACTTATTATCATTGAATTATCCCATCCAAATCCTATTGTTCTTCACTAGATCAAGCATCTTGGTGTTTATTGGGTCGTGACTCTTTGTCTAGTAATTCAAATTCCTTGTATGCTTTGAATTGGTATCCTCATGCTATGAAAAATTGGTTGGGACTCAATCCTCAACCCTTTCATTTTTTTAAATCATAAAATGTCTTCTGCTAATAGTTAACCACTTGACTCACATATGACAAACCTTCCAAGGATTCCACTTTTGTTGTTCCATTTTCATATAATGTTTTTAACATGTATGGTATTAACCACACATATTTTAATATTCTTGTTCTATATTTATTTTTGCTATCATACAAGAGGAAAATCATCCTCCAAATTCATTCTTCTTTAACTTACTATCATGATACGTTTTCATTCTTCCTTCACTTAGTGATGTTGAGACCAAATTCTATCTTCATATGATCTATGAAATTTTTCAAGTCTATTTTTCGTTGATTCCTTAGTCTTCCACATTTTTTCAATTTCTATTCTTACAGAAGGAACCCAATATTCCATAGGCATTACAACTTATTTTCCAAACATTAGTTTGTATGGTGTGTTCCCTTAACCTTTTATCCATGTAGTCTGATATACACATAATGCTACATGTAATCTACCACCCCAATCTAATGTCTTAAATGACATACTTTTGTTGGTACAAATACTAATATTTTTTTAGTTCTTTCTCCTTGCAGATTTTCCCTAGGGTAGTAGGGACTAATTCTATGGTGAATCACATTGAAAATTCACATCAAATTATTTATAACTATTAAAGGAAAATAAGTACCTTGATATGATGTGATCTGAATTAGACTTCTAAATATTCAAAACATGTATTCAAGTAGAAAATTTGCAATTTCCTTTCCCATTGTTTCCCTAACAACCTATACTTTTTCCCGTATGGTAATAAAATGTCCCATATGGTATGAAAATGTGTTCTAATATACTTATTTTTGTCCCCTTTTCTCGTACAATACGTTTTTTTATATAATTTCATGGATCTTGATTGTCTTAATATTCATTTATTAATTTTATGGCTTCCATATCAATCTCGAATACATTCTTAATATATCTTGGGTACATTTCATGGTTCTCATGTGCCCATGACTATATTACTTTATTAGAATCTTCTCTGCATGGGACCTAAAAGTGTAGAATTCCTTGATGACCAAGGTTCGGTTCTTTTTCTCTTGATAGCATATACAAATGTTCCATATTGAGATAGGGTCCTCATGGTTCATCCCTATATGTAATATGTAGTATATGTTTGTTCTTCAACCACCCTTTTACTTCTATTCAATGGCATTATCACCGTCTTCTAATCATTTCTAAAGAATAGGAACTCCTTATCAAAACATATAGTGCCTCTCACTATGTACATTGAGGGCCTATTGACTAGTACCCAATAAGCTTTCCTAGGTAATTTCAAGTTTTTAAATGTTGCATACAATTTGATTCTATAAGCATTTGTATTAATTATTGTTAGTTTCTCCAAGGGGTTGCAACTAAGATAATTAAAAACCCTTATTATAAGATTTATATGTTTTAGGGGTGGTTTCCTCACTCCTCCCAAAATAACAAGGAAATTATGTTTATCTCTACTCCCGGATCTAATACTACATTGATTACCTTTCTACCCATAACTAATGCATTTTTTTGTAATTATTTTTTAGAAAATATATCGATCTCATGTATTTGGGCTAAATTGAGACTATCTTCTTCATCTTCATTTTCCTTTAGAAAACATCCAAATCATTCATTGATTTTCCTTGAACATCCATTGTCTCTTGCTAGATCCTTTAATTGTTCTACTAATTCTTTCACTTTTCCATCACCTGAATCTTCACATCTACTAATTCTCTCTCTTTGAGGTTGTTTCCTTTCTTGTCTTTTTATATCTCAATTTACTTTACCAGATTCATCATAAACCTCCTTTTGGATTACAAAATACATGTCATCTTTGTTTCCTTCTTGTTTTTCATGAGAATGTCTCTTGTGCAACCATCAAGTCTTTTTCTTTTCATAATGAAGGCTTCCCTTAGTTTCTTTCTTTTAGCATTTGAATCATCTCATAGTTTATTTCATGTATCTTATTCAACAATGGAAAATTTCTACTATCACGATCTCCTCTTCATTTTCAATGTGAGAAAACAAGAAATCTTGGATTGCAAAAATGTAGTTTTGTGTTGTATGATCCCACATACTACATGTATACTATCAATGTGATACTCTTCCACATCCTATGGTTTGAACATTTATATTATTGTTGTTGTTTTTATGATCTATGAATGGATTTTGAGATTATAGTGGCTCTAATCCTTGATTTCTATAAAGTCTTAGATTCCCTCCTTAGGACCATCTAAATTTGAAGAATGCGCATGATTCCTCAAATTTTCAAAGAAAACATTGCAAAAGTGATCAAAAGTATTATGGAATATACAAAAACTGAAACCATCCAAATTTATTGATTTATTAAATTCCTTTTCTTGATCTCTTTGGTTATATTTTGACCAATGATATATGTTTTCCTTTAGTTCATGCTTTTTTTCCTCTACTATATTTTTTACATAATTTTATAATCTCTTGAATTGTTTGTTCTCTTCTACCTTTCTCTTATTTTTTTTGTCTTTAACTATAAATATTTCTCTTCCAGTTGCTATACCTTAGTTTACTTCTTCCCTATAGCCCTTTGGTATTCTTTTTTTTTCATTTGCTATATTTTTGTCTAAAAGTCTTAGTATAGTCCAATTTATCTTTTATTGTTTATCCATTTCAAATCCAAGTTGTCCAAATAGTTTTTTCTTTCTTACATCATAGTTGAATATGGTTCCCCATTTTTTTGTCATGTTTCCTTTAGCTAAGAAAAGTTAGAAGGATTAATATTCCCCTGCCATGTCATCACATCTCTTAAATGTTTTCTATTTTTCAGATTTATGACACCATGACAAGGTTATTCCTCTTGGTGAACCTTTGAATATTTTCCATTTATTCCTTGGATTTATTTCATTAGATTCTCTCCATAATTATTATAAAGTAAATGGATGATCATCCCCATTATTTGTTCCATGATATGTATCGGTACTCTTGACATGTCTATCCAATGTTTTCCTTGTAGTATAATAGCTTCACAAATGCTCTCATTATCAGGTATTTATGTATGTTCTTTTCCTTTTATCTTCTAAGTAGAATCTTATGATGGATCATCGAAGGATTCACCTTGACTTCTTTTGAGAGTTGAACTTCTTCTTATTATTCAAATTCATATTCCTTTTGCACTCTCTTGTTTTGGTATTGCATCCCTCTTCTTTTTTGTTTCTTCATTTTCTATTTCAATTCCATACCTATTGTCGGTAATTTTTCTTCTTGGTGGCACATTTTCCTGATATTTCTTGACTCTTCTGTTTTTAAATTATTTCAAATTCAGACATTTCCTCTTGTGCTCATGAGATTCTTCTCAATTTTTCCTACAAATTAACTAACCTTTAAAACATTTTTTTAATAATTTCTAGGTTGTGTCAATTGGTTCTACCTTTGGTAGTTAAGAGGATAATTTGTAATCCTCCCCATGTTTAAATCTCATTTTTGACATGTTTTGCCTTCATGGGATGATCGGGGCTAGAAAGGTACTAGCAATCTCACTTTCGCATAAGGGCTTGAGGGTGGAACAAGATGTTTCCCAACATTTTAACATCCATTAGTTCTATCTTGGGTGGTTTAGATAATAAATTTCTATCCTTCATACTTGAGTTCAAATCAAATTTTGACATGTTTTCCTTCTTGTTCTAACTGGGGTTGGAAAGGTACAAACAATTTCATCATTGCTTATGTGGTTGAGGGTGGGATGAGATGTTTCTTGTAATAAAATAAAAGCATTTTTTTTCTCTTGGGGTGAGAAATTATGCACCCCCTTGTTTATAATGGGATTCCCCCTATAACTCTTATTAGAGTTCAACAAATATCTAGTTGTATTATTCTTCTTGCTTCAAAGAGGTTCACAAATTCAATGGAATGCTCCTAGATGTTGGTTACTATTTTTAACAATAACTTTAAAGCCTCAAATATAATATTTTTTTTTAGTTATTTAGTAAAATGGATCTTACCTAATTAAAACAATACATAATTAAAAGAATAACTATCATATTTTAACATTAGAACATAGAGAAAAAAAAAATTCATTTTAACATTTAAAATCATAAAAAAAACTCATCGTAATTCAACCATTAATTAGTAGATACACATACCAAACAAAGACATGAAATTTATAGTGGGAAAACCTCAAGATTGAGGAGAAACTCCTCTCCAAAATAATAATCAAATACTTATCTTATTCTTGTGCTCATTATAGTAATCTAATGATCCTCTCTCTTCTCACTAATTAATAAAACTCAATAACTACAAACCGTATTTGTTTGGTTCTCTTATATTTATACATAAGGATCCATTTGTCTAGTTGGCCCGATTATTATACAAGCACCCACTAATTGTCTAACTTGATAAAAAAGAAACCATTCTAAATAAAGTAGGGGATTTTACACCCAACGAGATTTATGATGATTTCCAAATGCATCAAGTAAGCATCAAAATTTGAACTATAGATCAAACTATGATAAAAAAAAAAGGTACCAATATAAAATTATGAAGTTAGAGTTCAAATGTGGTTCAAATACATTGTTCAATGTTGCCTAAAATGTAGGGGGCATTAGTTACACCAAAAAATATAACTTGAAATTCATAATGTCCCATGTTTTCTACATAATATTGTGTAGATATCTTAGTAATACTTGAGTTTGGTCATAGTTTTAGCCTTTGGTTTATATTCAATCACAATGTGTTCACATGGTAATAGCATGCTTATTTCTTTAGGTGTCAAGATATGTGGCTTCAGTTGTACACTAACTCCATGATGTAAATATTGTAAATATCTTGTATAGGTTATTAACTAAGCACAAGGATAAGGACTAATAAAATGAACATAATGCATAATGCAAAAGACCAAGATGGTTTTTAATTGAAGAGAACAAGGTGGATATGAGTCCAAGAGAGGGGTAGAAAGGAGGTCCATGGGAAATAAAAAACAATATATTCATGCAATGTGTAAGTTCATAAAATATCCACCTATTACCATGTATTATTAAGATGCTCACCAACCTTTGACTGCATGTGTCCTTATGAAATCCATCATGTTTAGGGATGGCATGCATGACTCATGCAAACCAAGGTATATGGGCCATTATTTTATCTTATGAAGTTTCTTCTTTCATTTATGTTCCATATTCGAAGACAATTTGTATGGTCTCCCATATCCTCAGTTACCTACAACCCATAGAAGAAACCCATGAGCTTCAAAGTGGTGTGAGCCTATGCTGAATTAGAGGGTTTTGTTAATGGTAGTAGAAGGAATGGTTTGGTTTTGGAGGCAAAGATATGGTTGAAATGGTTAATGAGAGTGGGTAATATGAGCAACCTACAACCCAGATACTTGTGCTAATAATTGACCATAATTGAGCCAAGCTATACCATTCCATGTTTTTCCAATAGACAATTAGAAGTTCAAATTCTTCTTTCCTATATTGAAGCACTGATTGGGATGGATTTCTTAAGGGATTGTGTACTAGAAAAGGGAATTGTTTGAGCTTCTATTGTGATTGGTTGAAGGAGTCAGAGGTGGTTGATTGAAGGTTGTTTTCAAGGTGCTTAGAGGAGTATGCATTGTGAGAACTTATGGTAGGTGTATGGTTCTAGTTGAGTCTTGAGTGAGTTGGGTTGACTAAAGTTAGAGACCGATAGATTTTTTTTCACCCTTGTGGTCTCATAACCCATATTGGGGGTGGAATTTACAACATATATGTATGGTTGGGAATTGGATCACTCCTTTGTAGCTGATTTGGTAAATAATTTTGAGAAAATATAAGATTTCATTATATTATAGTATTTACTTATTCTCTATTTGTATTTTTTCTTTAACTTCTGAATTTTGTAATTTCATGGTTGAATGATGGTTTTTTTAAATATGCATGTTTATAAAATATGGATGTTTAATTGTTATCTAATCTTCTTATACCTTTATAATTTTTTATATAGGTTACATTAATAGTTTTATGGATATTATTAAAAGTTGCAATGTGAAATATATATCTCCATCCAATTCAGTTATCAAGACATTTATGCAAGGGACAAGATACTTAATCTTTGCATTCTTATTTAATTCCCTATAATCAAAACACATTCTATAGAAACTATCGTTCTTTTTTGACATTGACATTGTTTGGGAAAAACAAAATACTCTTTCTATGAGTAAATAGCCCATCTAAACTATATCAAGCACATTTTCCTATTTCTTCCTTCAATTATAGACGATAATGATAGGGAGTGATAAATATAGAAGGAGTACCTAGCATAGGTCAAATGACGTGATCCATCCCAAGATCTAGTTGTAGTGAATGATGTGAATCATTGAATATAGATTCATACTTCTTAAATGACTTTGGCACTTTATCAACCCCATGATTGGTATCCATTTTTTCCAAATCTATATGTGTATAAATCATATCTTGCAAGAAATATAGTCGAACAACAAATGCACATTCTTCTTTCCTACAACATCTTTCCATCACATTATCTGAAATTATCTTCTTCGTTGACTTTTGATACATTAAAATTAATCTTTCTCCAATTATGCATGAAGAACATATTATATCCTCAAGTTTCAACAAATGCACATTCTTCTTTCCTAGAACATCTTTCCATCCCATTATCTGAAATTATATTATTGGTTGACTTTGGATACCATTTAAAGTAAAATTTCTCCACTTATGCATGAAGAACATATTCTATCCTCAATTTTCAAGATAACTTCTAAAGACACTAACCATTCAAACCTAACACAAAAAATATCAAGGCTCATGTATGGTCCTCAACAATAATACATTGAAAATATGAACATTAGATTACAAAGTGTTCAACATTTCAATTTGGTACATGCACTTCAAAGTATGGTATTGGGGTTACCTTAAGCCCAAGAGAAGTTACAAAAATTAAATTTGAAACATTTCAATTTGGTACATGCACTTCAAAGAATGGTATTGGGGTTACCTTAAGCCCAAGAGAAGTTACAAAAACTAAATTTGAAAAATTATGTTAACCTCTAGAATCAATAACCATGGATACCCTCCTTTTTTATGAGTCCATCAACCCTTAAGGCTTATTTTTCATGCACTTTCATG
Organism: Picea engelmannii; assembly: GCA_009831015.1. Lineage (NCBI taxonomy): Eukaryota > Viridiplantae > Streptophyta > Pinopsida > Pinales > Pinaceae > Picea > Picea engelmannii. The sequence goes on along the minus strand of ML777604.1, from coordinate 1,581,467 downwards.
GTAGTTTCACAAGAAAGCTACAAGTTTCACTTTCAAAACTTTCATCCAATATAGGATTAGTGCCATATTTCTTATCATTATGTTCTTATTGAATTTTAATGCCAATGTCTTCAGCTAGAGTAGGATAAAACTCTTCAAGTTTATTGTTGAACCATCAAGGAATGTTGTTGACATGGTTTTTGCACACATGCCATTTACCCAATATTATTATGTGACACTTGAAGTGCAATTTATTGTCAACCATACTTTTCCACTTGTTAGAAGTGAGCATTAACTTAGGTAGAAAAGTGGAAGGTCCTTGAAATAAGTTCATCAAGAAGACTTATTATCTTTCAAAGGGGTGTCAAAAATAGTTCCCTTTGAGTTGTAGTTATTGGTTTTGTTATTAAGGTAGAATTTATGTCCTTCCTATCAATACTTCCCTTGTAGTAATCTGTATAATGCTTATTAACATATTTATATACTTCCATGAATTCCTTTAAAGTTTGATATTTGAAGTCATTAAACACTTTTTTTACATACTTGTGTTCTCTTCTTTTCACTTAAAATACCTCCATGGGTTCTTCTAAAGGTTGAGATTTAAATTCATGAATCATGGTTTTAACTTATGTGTTCACTACATCAATGTAAACAATTCCTCTCATCCTTATTCATGCCTTCCTAAAATGTTAAAAAAAACTCTTTGTAAATAAGCCATCCCTTTGCCTTACTTTTACCATTTCAAAAACGTGATTTCTCTAAATTTTATATCCTCTTACTTTTTCAAATTTAAGAAGATGGTAATTCTAAATTTGTATAATATACATACATTTAAAACCCTAATAATGACAATAATTCCTTCATCCATATATGACTCTAATTTTCACGACCATTTAATATATGCTTATTTTATTAACAACAAAATTGCATTAGTTTTAATTAGAAATTAGTGGTCTAATTTTTTGACCTAAAAAGTACGAGGTTTTATTTCTTCTTTACTTGGGAATAATGGCTACACTTTTGGTTTCCAAGAATATTGAGTTCCACATCCTTTTATTTGTTTGATCCTTCCTCTTCTTTTTCCACTAATATCAACTTACCATTCTAAGGATTATGCAATCTTGCATATTTTTACAGATCTTTACAAGTTTAAGGGTTTCACCCTAAGTTTTGGTCAATTCTTTTAGAAGGTCATTATTTTTCTTAGGGATTCTTCATGGATATTTTCCTATTTGGAAATGCCATATTTGAAATCACAAGTTTATATTCTTCTATATCATATGGCCCTACATTTGATTCAACATATCACTAATCTCTTTAAGACAATGAACTACTCCCTCTTATGATGGTGTTTCAAGTTTAAGGGTTGCATCCTAAGTTTTGGTCCACTCTTTTACAAGGTCATTATTTTTCTTAGGGCTTCTTCATGGATATTTTGCTATTTGAAAATGCCATATTTAAAATCGCAAGTTTCTATTCTTCTATATCATATCGCACTACATTTGAATCAACATATCACTAATCTTTTTAAGAACTACTCCCCTCTTATGATGTTGTTTTGGAATTCCAACCTAATTAGTGTTTTATTTATAACATCAACTTCTTCCATGAATTCTGACAAGGTAGAAGTCACTCCTTCAACCATATGATGCCTCGATTATATCTTCACATCCATAGAAGCAATAAGAATTGCTTTGATATTACTATTTATGTGATTATAAAAGTGCGAAGTGAGAGACAATTTAAACAATGGTAAACTAATTAAGTATGACGAAAAGGAAGTGAAAATTTTAATATGCTTTGTATTGAAGCAAAACCTTAGATTCTTTATCATTTCATTGTGACTCCAACTATCATATTTCATTACAAGAAACCATCTTTATACACATTAATTCTCTCCAACAATATTTTCAACCAAATTGGTTCCTTGATAGCATATCATGCAACAACATATTTCACTTCAAACATGACCATAATTGTGCACTTTGATACCATGTAGAAAAGACAACCAAAATAAACAAAATCATATATTACATGGACACTTAAAATAAGTATTTATAGTTGTTTTTCAATTCTTGAGAGTGGGGTGAAGGTGTGTATTTGTGATGAGAATGGAGTTTACATAATACAAAGTGAAGAAATAATTGTTCTTCATTTCATTAATATACACAAAGATATACACATGTACACACATAGAATAACACTACTTATAATCATTTGAGCTCCCTATAATTAAATTTATTTAAAATTGTAAAATTAAAGCATTCTAAAACTATATATTTACAACAAAACATAATTAACATTTTAAACTTAATCAATTCTCCTCACGTTAAATTAAACAATGACTTTGATAAGAATTTAAATAACAAAGTACAACTTATATTTTTTATGTTGGAAAAATAACATTAATAAAAAGATAAGATATATAGACTTGATCTTATCTTCAACTTATATTTTCTATATTAAAAAAATAATATTAATAAAAAAATAAAATATATACAATTAATTTTATCTTTATAAAAATATTTTCCTACCGTGTTCAATATTAATTTACAATAATATAAACACATGTATTATGTATTGTAATAATGTGATTTTATTAACCGTACAACTTCATCTTATTTTATCATGGCCAATGCCATGTACTCTACCTATACTAAACAATAATAAATGAGCTTTATCATAAACTATGCCATTTAGCACAATGGTATTTTTCTATTGACTTAAAAGTTGTATATATAAATATAATAATTAACATAATTAAAAAATAATGTAAGCCACTTGCTTTGTTTTTAATGTATTGAATGTAGATGAAAATAACTAAGGTTATATTTTATGATCCAAAAACTTTATTTCATCGTATCTAATGTTGTTGTGTACACGACTCACTCTACTAACATACTAAAATAAGTTTATTATGTACCCACGGGAGAATATGTATATAAAAATATAAATAAATTGAAATGAAATGGTATTTAATGATAAGTAAAGTACTTCCATTATGGTTTTTATATATTGGCAATACGTTAAAGATTTAAAAAGTGAATATTTAAGTGTATGTTTTAAGTGTTTTTTCCATTTCTTTTCTTTGATAGTTAAAATCATTTTATTATTATAAAAATATTGATTTTTTTCATATTATTTAGAATTTGGTATTTAATATACTAGTATAGATTTTGATTTGATATGTAGTGTTTTTTTTTTATATGTAATATATATTTATTAATTAGAATACTTTATCACATTTATTTATTTTTGTGAGGTATTTTAAATTATTTAAAAATTAAGTAATATATGATAATAATAATAATAGTTTAATTTTAAAGTTAGGACTAACTCAACATAAAAAAGGGTGTATGAGATATCATAATTTAGTAATAAATAGATGAGAATGGTATTTTAATATACATATGGATATAGGTATCCATGGGCATGGTTATAGGTGTTTTCCAAAGTATAAAAAATGAGAAAACTCAAATTAATCTAATCATAGGCTAAGAAAGAAAAATTGTAAGGGTGTTTGAAAGCAAAGTCATGAGGAAGCATGATGAGGATTAGTAAGTGAAAAAATGATAATATCTTGGAGCTAATATACTAGGGGTAAAATAAAATGAGATATGAAAAATATAATGAAGAAATGGATCCATAGGATATCTAGTGAAAATGGGAGGGTTTGTAAATTAGAAAGGTGTGTTGGAAGGGAGTTGGACAAAATATTTTTGAGAAATAGAAAAGGATTTACAATGCCACATATTAGTTTTGTTGTTTATAATATTTGTTGAGGAAAATCTACTTCTAATTCCTCTAGTTGAGGATTGTGTGTATTCACGGGCTTCCATTTTCTACCTCTTTTCTTTTGAATTTCAATCCAATTAGCAAAATGGTTTGAGTTTGAAACTCATTCTAATGCCACAAATAATTGTTTTGCATCACCTAATCAAGTTGAAGGAATTGGTTTCTTTTCTTGATCTAAATTATGTGATTGGAGCCTCCTTGTCATCTCCTCTATGGATTTGTTAGGAAAGGGGACTAGCTGTAAAAGGTTTAGCTCATGATTCATAATTGTTTTTGTGTCTACACAACCATTGTCAATGGAAATTTAAAGTCCTTTAGAGTTTTTTTCTCAAACTACAAACTACAGGCTCAAGTGAGTCTAAACAAAAGGATACTTCCAAAATTCCTTTTTCAAATCTTTTTTCTAAAAAGTTCATTGTTCTTGAACTTATTAACTTGAGAATTATTTTCCTTTAACAAGAAGTTGTCACATGCCCATTCTTAAAATAGAACATGTTCATAATCCAGTTGTGTGAAACTGTGATTATTGCACTTTAGTACTATTTGATGTGGAAGGTCATTGCTCATAGTAATAAATTTACCTAAAGCTTGAATCCAAGAAACTACACCTTCATAAAGAAGCATAATTTGTCCATGAACGAAGAACCATTACTAATAGAATAAACTCAAGGATCTTGAGCACTTTACTATATGGATGGATCAATTGATATTAAATGAAAAGAAACCCAAGAATCACATATCCACTTTCAAAGACTACATAAATTATTAAACATGTAGATTAATCTATGTTACACAAAATAGTCATCATCCAACTATATATGATCAATCTTCAAAATTGAAATTAAGGTTATTTCATTGACATATAGGAATTAGATAAGAGTTAGTGGTGCAATCAGTAACAAAACCTAACATTATTCTAAAGTTTTTTCCAAATTACTTGACATTCTGGAGACAATTTTGGTACAACTTTCCATATAACATAAATAACAACAATTTAATAAAAAATCTGAAAAAAAAATTGTAACATTTAATGGACCATCAACTATACACCTAAAATGGAATAGTTATTTATATGTTGTTATTTACTTATTACAGTACAACTTTAAGAAAACAATGAACAAATTTGTCTATCAAAACCCACTTAAAGATACTTTTAATTATGTTATAAATTATTGACATTAATTTAAATAGTTGTTGTATAAAAATTTTACTATATATTTTAATATTTATATTAAAGTTTTTAATAAAAATGTGAAATTGAAATAATTTTAAATTATATTCATTTAATCTTTTATTTTAATATTACCAACTTCAAGAGTGGGGGCAACTCAATTGATAAGTGTCTTGATATGAAGTGTTATGTTGATGAGGTTTCAAGTTCATTGGATGAGTTCATTGAGTGATAAAAAAACAAATACTAACCTCTATCCATTTTAGCCATCCATAGCCCTCCATAAATGTAGAGATCAAATCTCTTGAAGTACAAACCTCTTTTAGTAGATTAAGATGAATTTAAAATAAATTTTATTATTTTATTATTTTTTAATACAACTAGGTGTAAATAAGCACAAGCCAACATATTAATAAAATTATATAATATATGTAATAATTTTTTATATTTTTATATTTTTCAAATTATTATGTAATTGTAAGAAATTGATAGATCTCTGTTAAACATATTTATAAAAGATATGCATCTGCTCATTTTTTTATTTGGTATTCTTTTTACATTAACCTTTAACTTAAACTTTTTAGTTAAATATTTTTAATTGAAATTCACAAAGCACCAAATATATATTGTGTGACAAATTTAATATCAAATATTTTTTAAATGAAAAATTACATTTTTATAATTATTAAAAATATACTTTCTCTTTTATAATTATATATAAATAGTGTCAGAAGTCTAGAGTTCTTGTGAGGGAGTGCACTGTTAAGACACTCGGTATGTTAGGAGTTGATGAGGTCTCCAATAAAAAAGTTCAAAATTACCAAAAAAAAATTAAAAATTTTATATAAATAATATTTTTGAAAAATATAATTAATTTAAAAAAAATAAATTTCATTTATTGCTAATTAAATTGAAATTATAATTTAACTTATGTAAATTTAATTATTATTTATTATAACTGTAGAATTCCAAGAGTACATTTCAGAATGCTTTTGAATGGGATGAATGATCCTTGCTAAAATTAATTCTGGGAATAAGGGAAGTTTTTGTTTTTCTACTTTGTGGATTACAGATAATATTAACAGTGATAAAATTTACCATAACTCAGTATTTTAAGAAATGTGGATGGATTCATTACTGTTATTCAACTAAAATCATGTCATCTAAAATAATTTGAACTAAAATCATGTCATCTAAAATAATTTGTTGGTAGTAGATTTTCACTCCTGCTCGATATTTCTGAGTAATGGATAATTAACCTGTTTTTTTACATCCAAGAAAAATAAACTCAAAAACAACAGTTTTAGGTCATCCTTTCTGGATAATTTCTATACACATTATTTTAAAATTTTATTTAAAAAAAGATTAGTCACTTCTTAATTTATAAATGTTTATTTAGATTACGGTCTTATCGATTCAACTACTAGTTACTTAGTGAGCTCTGTAAACGTAGTGCAGCTGTTGTGGATAAATTATGGACCCGAACTTCCATTGATTGGAATGAAACAAAATATCTTGTTGACATTTTGTCGGTTTTGTAAGAGCTACTCACATGGTAAAGTCCGGATGACGTTTAACAACTTTATAAAAAAATACATTTCACAGATAGCATTTCGCGACACTGGAGATCGATATTCTACGCACGCAGATTAATCCTCTTTCATTTAATAACACGCAGATTTATTTGTTGGTTTTGATAACGAATAACCAGTGTTCATGTCAATAATTAATTATTCTCCTTCCTGCTGAAGAATTATACGGAGTTATAGTAGATCCAGGCCTTCACAGTGGCGATGAAAACTGCTCATTAACGGATCTTCCATGCTGTGCAAAGTACTAGTTCTCTGCTTATTTCCATTAACGGATTTTAGAGTCTTTGTATGTGATTTCCAAATTATTTCCAACTCTTCCTCTTCAAATCCGTTTCTCAGCCACCCGTTGTAACAAAAAAACGATAAAAATAATATCAACGTTTTCTTCTCCCATATCCTCAACGGAGGACGAGATAGAAATTCCTTTAAACCCAGTCGCAGCTATGACTCAGTGGTCTCTTTCAAGTAACAGTTCTTTACTCCCAACCAAGTGTATTTACACTCCATATAGATATATTACGTCTTTAATGTTAATAAATTTAATTAGAAAAAATTAGAAGCATGTTTTTCAGCGAGCGTCCAAAACTTCGTCCTCATGAAGCGACAATAGATCTGACTAATACACCTGCCACTAGTACGTTTTTAATCGCTTATTTCCAAGCAATGCATACGTCCCATCTGTATGAGATCTTCTGCGGTTTAGATAGTCGCTTTATATTACCAAGATCGCCATGGCTTCAGACCTGTCAATTTTATATTTTTAGTTGCTTCAGTTTAGTTGATTTGAGAGTAAGTCGGCAAAGATCTGGCAGTATTAATGATCTGCCCAAAAGTTTAATTGAAAGGCAGGGCTTCGAGTCCCGAGGGGATGCTCTTGTTTCTATCGTATAAAAGATTTTACAGTTTGCCAGAGCTGCAGCTGTTACTTATATGGCTAATGTCAAAGGTTTTTTTTTTCTGTGAGTAAGTGAATATATTGGTGATTAACAATTTTTTATGTAATAGAGTAATAAATGCACTATTTCATAGTGCAGGTAATATCCTATTCAGTATTTCTGGTCAGTATGTCTGTTCATTATAAAATATTATATAAAATTAAAAATATATAGCTATTGTCAAAGTTTCTATGGTGGAAGTGAATAAGATAAATAAATTTTATATAATAGAGTACATGGTGGAAGTGAATAAGATTAATAAATTGTATATGATAGAGTAAAAATGTTGTATTTATTTTGAAGAATTTGAATGCAGTGAAAAATCTGAAGGCTGTATGTTTTTTGGATAAAAAAAAATAAAATTATTACATTAACAATTGGTTTCATGTTTCTTGTGCAGTATACATAAAATATTATATAAAACAAAAAAATATGTATATGAGTATGTGGGTTGGAGGTTTTTATATGTCTTCATTTTTGAAAAGTGCAAGGTTTTGATTGACATTTTATCGGCCTATTAAATTAATGAAATAATAAATTAAACTCAATTGATATTAGGGTTATCAGGGATAATTGTAGAAGAGGTGAAAAGCTAATGAGATGAATGGAAACAGAAATAAAATAAAATTAGGTTTTTAATAGTTAATAAAAAATTAGGGAGAAATTGATTATGGATAAAAGAAAAACAAAATAGATATGAAGAAATTATTTAATAATGTAGTCAAAAGTAAAAATAAAAAATTAGCATATTATAAAATCAATAAATAATTAAGTTTTTGAAGGGCAAGAAGGAGGTGAAGAAATGAGGGTTGGGGAACTCCAAAAAGAATATTAATTGAATGAGTAGACGAAAACATAAGAGAAGTTGATATTGAAAAAATGATGATTGAAGAGAAGAAAGTTTGATGAGGGAAGAAGGTAAGATAAAGGAACTCAATTAATAGGAGGGGATAGACTATGAAAAAGAAAAAAATATAAACTTAAAAAAAAGGAATTAAGACAAAAGGTAATGTGGGTAACCCAAGAAGGTTAACATGTGATACCAATGTGAAAAGTGAAGAAGATTCAAAGAGAGGAGAAGTATAGGAGGAAGACAAAAGGTAGTGTGGGTAACCTAAGAAGGTTAACATGTGATACCAATGTGAAAAGTGAAGAAGATTCAGAGAGAGGAGAAGGATAGGAGGAAGACATATGGATAGGGGGGAGAGGAATAAAACTTAAAGAATAAAAATGTCAGGAAATGGGAGGAGGGGTATTGATAGAGGTGATGAATTGTGGGTTTTCACAATTGGCTAGAAGCTTGTGGCCATCTTCGGGATTAAACTTATTAGGGTGTTTTTTTTTTATTTCAAGGGATTCTCGAATGAGAAAGGAGGAGTAATGAGTGAAAGCTGCTTGGAAGAGGTTAAAATTCTTGTTTGGTCAAAGCAAATAAGGTACTTGGAAGTGGAAGAGTGTTCAGGGATAAATACGAGATAGTTGATTTAGATGTTCAAAACCCTTAAGCATTTTTTTAGAATAGATAAAGACAAATATGACCCAATGCTTCGCTAAGGTGTGTACGAAATTTCATGCTCCTGTGGGAAGTCTTACATAAGTCAAACTAGCATAACCTTTAAAGCCAAGATTAAAGAGCATATAGCTAATTGTGAAGATGGCTACAAGCTTAGCCAATCCTCAAAGACCAAAATTCATCACCTCCATCAAGAGCGCTCCTCCCATACATGTTTTATTAGAGTGTCTCCTCCCATTTTCTTACATTTTTATTCTTTAAGTATCATCCCCCTCTCATGTTTTATTAGAGTGTCTCCTCCCATTTTCTTACATTTTTATTCTTTAAGTATCATCCTCCTCTCTCTGAACTTGCTTCACTTTTCACATTTGTTTGACATGTTAAGCTTCTTGGGTTACCCACATTATCTTTTGTCTTAGTCCCCCCTTTTTTTAAGCTTACAAAAAAAATATTTTTCATAATCTCTCTTGATCAAACTTTCCTCTCTTTAATCAACATTTTTTCAATATCATCATCTCATATTTTTCTCTAGATTTAACCTAATTATTTATTGATTTTCTAATATGTTAATGTTTCATTTTTACCTTTCACTACATTATTAAATAATTTCTTCTTATCCATTAGTTGTTTCATTTTTACCTTTCACTACATTATTAAATAATTTCTTCTTATCCATTAGTTGTTCTTCTTTTATCCATAATGAATTTCTCCCTAATTTTTCATTAACTTTTAAAACCCTAATTTTATTTCCTTTATTTTTTTTCATTCATCTCATTAGCTTTTACCTCCTTTGTGATTATCCCTCATAACCCTAATATCAACAACCTCTTTTAATTTATTATTTCCTTACTTGGACCATTTCAATAGAATATTTTTTATGAAAAAAATTCATCCATTATCTTTTTCAATATCATCATCTCATATTTTTCTCTAGATTTAATCTTATTATTTATTGATTTTCTAATATGTTAATGTTTCATTTTTAGCTTTCACTACATTATTAAATAATTTATTCTTATCTATTAGTTATTCTTCTTTTATCCATAATCAATTTCTCCCTAATTTTTTATTAACTTTTAAAATCCTAATTTTATTTTATTTTATTTTTTTTCCATTCATCCCATTAGCTTTTACTTCCTTTTTTATTATGGCTCATAACCCTAATATCAACCACCTCTTTTAATTTATTATTTCATTACTTGGACCATTTCAATCAAATATTTTTTACCTTAACTAAATTAATTATTTTAATATTTTAATATTTTTATCACTTCTATGAGTTTTCTTTCCCATCTCTAGCAACAACTTCTCATCTTTCCTCTCTTATATAAATAAACATCAACACTATTTTCCTATCGTAATAGCTTCATATGTCCTTGATGATGGGTGGAGTGTCCATATGTTAAGCTTTTTGGGTTACCCACATAACCCTAATATCAACTACCTTTTTTAATTTATTATTTTATTACTTGGACCATTTCAATCCAATATTTTTTATTATTTAATTTAGTTAATTATTTTATTATTTTAATATTTTTATCATTTGTACGAGTTTTCTTTCCCATCTCCAATGACAACTTCTAATCCCTCTCCTATATAAATACACATCAACAATGTTTTCCTATCATAATAGCTTCATATATCCCTGATGATGGATGAAGTATCCACTAGAAAGGTTGGACTTTTGAAAACCCTACACACAGTTTTACTAAAAAAATTTATTCTAAAACATATATGATTATTGTCAAAAAAATTAATGGAGTGAAAAGTGTGACAGTTGTATGCTTTGTGGATATAGAGAAAAGAATATGAGCTTAATAGTCCAGGTGGATGTCTCTTCCATGTTTCTTGTCATTATATGTCTATTCAATATAAAATATCATATAAAACAAAAATATAATAATAATAAATTTAATGCGAGCTAAATAATATTCATTCACAAATATTTACATATATTTTGAATAATATTATAAAAATTAAATAATATCGATCAATGAAAATAAAATTGAAACAATTTTATTTTACATGATATATAATTTCTTTTTTTAATAGACTTTTAATATTAATTTTGAATTAAAAGTTATAAATATTCATTTTTAATCAACCTCCTTATTAATTCTCCTTATTAATTGTAAATTACATTATACCAACCAATATGATACTTGAAAATTTACATTTACTTATTTTTATTAAAAAAAAACTTAATAAATATAAAATTAAAATAAATTTATAATAGAAATACTGTATATATAAATAAAAACTAATTACTAAGTTAATAATGTCATTATAAAAATTATAATAAATAATATATACTGAAAAATCTAAATGCTATATAACACTCTATTTTAAATGTTTCAAACTGAATAATATATATTGTAATACATATTTTATCTCATATATATATATATATATATATATATAGCTGTAGGTTAAAGATTCTATTAAATAAAGGTAATTTGGCAAGAAATTGTTGGGTTAGTAGATTTAAGTGATTAATTTTGTAAATCCAAGTGTTGTGAGAGTTTTTCAATATACTGAATACATTTCTATATTCAGAAATGGTTCTGAACAACAAAAAATTAGTGATTAGTGTAAATTTATATAGCCAAATTCAAACTAAAAAAACCATTTTGTAATACAGCGAGCCAACACCTCTCTATATATATTAAAATCCTGAATATTGTTTTCCTGCATTAAAAAAAAAAGTTCATGAAAGTTTTAAGTGAAGGACTAGTCATTTGAGAGACTCCCAGCCAATTGAAAATCTTACAGGTACAGTCCCACCAGCCTACCGGTAGACCGCTTTAGAGGAATGTAGATGAGTCAGATTTAATACCAGCAAGTTTGACTGGATGGAGTCATTTGAAGAACGAACGGACGCCATGTCTGCATTGACGAGACCATACAGACATAGAAACCTACTGACTAACTGACGCTATACCGGACTGCGACTGACACTATTGGATTCGATCAATGTGGCAAACTATTAACCAAATACTTGGCCCCTTTGCCATCTTTGAATTTTCTCCGTGCCTGTACACAAGTTTGTCCACATTTTTGGATCCGCTGTACTATAAGCTGTAACCACCTTAAAGTTCTATTTGGAATAGACGAGACCACGAGCGCATGATAGTAACCACCTGACAGTTCAATTTGAAGAGATTACGAACAGATAATAGGGTAGGGTTGGCCGCCAGGGTTGGGTAGGGTAGGGTAGGCCTGACAACTGCAGGGCAGCAGATTGCATGGACACTTTTTAAAAGTCGGTTAAGCATGCAAATCTAAGATCCCATCCTAGGCGTTTGTGTAGAGTCGAAGACTTATATCAACATAATCGATGAGAACGGTTTAAATGGATATGAAAATGCAGATGCCATCAATAGAATAAATCATATAAAACATAGACTTTTCAAAGTAGTAGTCAAAAAGTTTTATACTTTTTCTGTATGATTTTATTCTAAATTTGGTGATGAATGGTTGGATTTGTAGATTTGAGTGGTTAAGTTTGTATAATCTTAATGCCTCAAGGATTTTTCAGCAGCTTAATCCATTTATGCATTCAGAAATGCAATTTAAACAATAAAAAATAGAGATGCATTGTCCATAGATGTTTACAAAATACCTTTGGCAGTAGTAGTTTAAAACGTTTCATTTGATTCTTTTTTGAGATTTTTTTAGTTTAATATTGAAAGTATTGGCTCTGCAGATTTGAGTGGCTAAAGGAGTGCCCCTAGGGTTTTTCAACATGTTGAATACATTTATACATTCAGAAACACAATTTAAACAACAAAAAAATGATTATGGGTAAAATAAACAAAACATAAAACTGTTAAAAAACACACAAAGGAAAATATAAATTTTCAATAAATTATAGTTTTATAAAAGTATTAATTAACTTACACTTTAGAAATATGTAGTTATGATTGATAATTGAATACACTAATAATTGATTATGTACTTTTTATGAACTAAATTGTAAGTTAAAATGGAATGTGATTTAAAATTTTAAAATATTAATTTTATTTCAAAATGTTAATTTTTTTTGGAAAACAATATCAATAATATATCAATATTATTTTAATATAAATATTTTAACAATAATATAACATGAAAATAATACAACAATTACATTAATCCAAAAACAATTTTATGAACACTTTATCATAATTATCTTTCCAAGAAATAGTTTTACCTCATTCATGGGTGATATATATATATATATATATATATATATCACCCATGAATGAGGCAAAACTATTTCTTGAAAATTTAATTATGACCTTATTCATGGGTTATAT
>ML777604.1:1546224-1562405 GCA_009831015.1 Picea engelmannii | reverse complement strand
CCCCCCCCCCCCTCCCTCCCCACACTTGCCTCCCCTCTTATTCTATAGTAGCTCTAAGATTTATCAAATAGTCAAAATGATCAATGATTAACTGCTTAGGAGAAAACATTATTTGATACGGATCCTCAACCTTCTTTTCTTTTCGCCACTTACTTATATTTCTCTATAAGAGGGCAAACATAACTTGATAAGAAGGTTGTTAACCATAATGGCTCTATAGTTTCTCACAATATTTATTTCTCCAACTATTAAAATAGGTATAATATTGCTAACTTACCAATCTATAGGGAACTTGTTCTATGATGACTAATTAGACATATCCTTGAAAAAATACCAAACCATCATGATTAGGTGTCTTTCCATTGCAATATAATTAATACTAAACTTTAAATGATATTATGAAATCAATTATTTCCCTTTCATAAAAAAAAGGTTCTATTGAATCGTTTTTCCTTAATTTATTTCCATAAGTTTTATTGATGTGTTTCTCATAAAGTTAATGTACATACACTACTACAATACCCCTATTTTTCCAAATTTTCATGTCCCTTTCATTGTTAAACGTTTCCATGTTTTATTGTTAGTTTAAGACCTAGAAAATGAATTGTCCATGCTTTATTGTTGTTTTAAGACACATAAAAGGATGTTATAGGTAGGCATCATTTTTTTGATCTTTTTTCCTTCCTTTTTTTATTGACATTATGTCCATAGTTTGCTTTATCATGCATCATTTTCATCATTTTATGCTCATCTTATAATCCATTTCACCCTTATTTTCATTGTTTTTACATCTTCCTTGTGTCCTTGTTGTATCTTCCTTGCATCTTACTTGCATCTTGGTGGGTGTCTTGATAGGGTACTCATTTAATCCTTGTTTCATTTTTTTTGGTTTTTTTGGTAGCATTCTTACTACATATTTCATTGTTTTCATCCTAATAGTGTCTTTTTTCACATCACAATAATGTATTATTAGTGTTCAAATGGTGTCCATTTTTGTGTTCTTAAATATTTTCTCCTATATCCTTGCTTGCATCTTGCACCCTATTTTACCTCTTTCTATTTCTATTTTGGTGTCTTTATTCCATCATTTAAGAGTTGTGACTTGTTATGTATTTTTATCTAATCAATTATGAGTCAAGTTGTGCCCATGCTAGATTCTAGAATAATGTGATTTTATAAAATTATCACATCTTATTTTATAATGGAGGCTCTGCATTTCATTTTAAGGTTTATTTTCATTTTTTTCTTATCAATTTTTGTTTTGTTTTGAATTTGTGTTAGGTGATCATAATCGATATATTTAGACATATCACTATCAATTCCAATCAAACAATATGAAGGGATAGTCATGAATAAATAAACAATAATTTATATATAGTAGTTATTTATTTTCCCTGTAACAAGTGGTCTATAACAATCCTAGGAAAATGTGAATATTAATTATAAAAGTAACATCAAGAAACTTATTTATGTCAAAGAAACTAATATAATAGTGAAAATTAAGTTATCACAATCACTTAAAAATCGAAGGTCAAAGACTATAATATGTGGTCATCATCACCATCCTCTGAAGGATGAAGATATTCTTCTTCTACAAGTTGCTAAAATATAACAATAATAAGACAATCTAAAGTTAATTGAATCAATTATCATTCTTACAAGTAACAATATATCAGTACACAATCTTTATCAAAAAGCTTGAATTATCACATTTAAGAGAAAATTACTTAAAATCTATCTCTACTACCACCAGTTACATGTCCTCCACCTTAAATTCAAAACTAGGGAATAATTGCATTTCAAATTTAAGGTTGGCTGAAGCCCATACTGATCCCATTGTATGTCGATAAGAGAAAATAATAATTAATATTAACAATAAGCTAGTACAAAATCACATAACAATTATTATTTTAGAATAATTAAGTAAAATGATAACTTACAAATATTCATCTAATGTATTTTTTCCTTGATGTTCTAGAAACATGTGTAGTTATCTTTGATTAACTTGGATTTTGATTAATGTGAGGAAAAAAAGACAATACAAGGTAAAATAATTAATATAAAATGTGTCATGAAAAGGTTTTTGAAATGATAACTCAATTAATATATTATTTCTTCCCATCATAGGGTTTTGTTGTGGTGTTTTGATGATCTCTTTTCCTTATGCTAGGCTTTGACCATGTTCTTCATGTTCATGTTCATGTTCAAGTTGCTTGAAAATTGCTTTCTAGACATTATTGTCAACCTTTGTTAGTCATCATACTTTGTGCACTTATGATTTATTTTTGCAAGTATCTCAAATTTAGAAAAAAGATGAAAAAATGAATGCTAGCGTAAAACTTAATTAAAAGTTATGATTGATTTTCAAAAGGATGAATATTATGCAAATAAATGAATAAAAATAAGAATTTAAATTTTATCCAATATGGTTTATTTTTCTTTTGGAAGCTAACTACATTTTTCTTTTGATCCATTTGTTGCTAAAATGGCGTCCCCTTTTTTTTATAAGGGCTATCCAATAAAGTGTTCTTATTTTTTGTTGGTATGTCTTTCTGGTGTATATGGTAGTCCTCGAAAAATTCTCGAGTGAATCCATCCCATAAAGCATTAAAAAAAACCACACTATTTCTTGCAAGTTTCCTTACATGTCCTTTCTCTTCTACACTCATCACATTTTTTCTAACCTCTATATCAAAGCCCATTTGAGATAATAGGGGTTTGATATTCTACTTGTGTTCTTACATTTATCTCATATAAGGGATAAGTTTCATGATAAATCATTTAAGTACTCAAATTAAAAAAATTCTACAAAATCCATTAAATAATATAATTGTTACCTCTAATTGTAGCAGATATGAGAATCCTTGAGAGATTTAATAGTTCTCAATAATCGTCAATGGTGAAATCTTCATTTATGAATTCTCTCTCTTTCATTCAAACTCTTTAGAAAATATTTAACTTTTTAAATCAGAGAATACTACGAATTTTTTAAAATATTGTGGATGAGAATTACAATAAAAAATGAAAATCTACTTAATAAAATAAACACATATAATATTTCCATATTAAAAAGAGTATAAAATATGTGATTATCATCCACCTTAGTTTTTATTATCCTTGGTGTTATTTATTTGTCTCTTTCCCTTTCTCTTTTCTCCCTCTTTTTGACCATGATGATCATAATGTCTGCCAAATATAAATGCATATGGAATAGTTTTTATTATCCTTGGTGTTATTTATTTGTCTTTTTCCCTTTCTCTTTTCTCCCTCGTTTCTACCATGATCATCATAATGTCTACCAAAAATAAATGCATATGATTCCATATGTAAAATTCTACTGCAGAGGTATGCTAACATTGTAATTACATAATTTAAATAGTACAAGATATATTAACAAATAAATTGAGAAGACACCAACACATAACTACCCATCAATAAATTATCAAACAATTATAAACTACATGCATCTTGATGATGTACATTAGGTCTAAAACATTGATTTGAAAAATCTTATGTGATGGATTTGAAAGATTTCTCTCAACACAAGGATTAATAAATTTTAAATTTTGTATTATTAGTATAGACTTCTAGAAAAATGGAGGAGATCAAATCATTATGAGAAAATTATGATACCCTCCATGTGAGGAGATGATATAAACATGTTCATAAACAAATTGTGTACATGAAATTTGATGTTCTACACACACAAAAGACACATTTTGTTATAAATATTCAAACAAAATAAAATGTCCTTTCTGAGAGGTTAGATGTTATATGTACATATTCAAATAAAGGACTAAATTTAGCAAAATTATGATATAACTCAATAGAATTCTACTAGACATAATCTTTTCAAATGATGCCTCAACTTCCAACCTATAGTTTCAGTCAATGTGGCTTGCTATATTCGTCCTACTATGAGAACATTGATTTCCATAGATAAGGAAGTTTGTAAGGTAGAAATATTTTTTGAATAGGTTCTTGTTGTATGGTTATAAGTCTATGCTATCCAAGGGAAAATAATCGCTAAGTATAAGTGATGACACAATCAACATCATGACTAGGATAACTACCGAATTGGAAATTAAGTCTAGTTGCACATATAAAAGGAACGATTCAAATGATATTAGTAGAAAATGTAGCCTTACTATCACTATATTATGTAAACACTAAAAAAATTTGGAGA
This sequence comes from Picea engelmannii, assembly GCA_009831015.1. Taxonomy (NCBI): domain Eukaryota; kingdom Viridiplantae; phylum Streptophyta; class Pinopsida; order Pinales; family Pinaceae; genus Picea; species Picea engelmannii. Next base: position 1,558,219 of record ML777604.1, on the reverse strand, counting down.
TAAGGTGTTTAAGCTAGATTGTATCTTTTTTTTCCATGTTACACTGCCTAGGGAAAACCCCTGAGAACTTCCCTTCATTTTGAGGATATTAAATAGGGTAAAGACTAGAATATTCAAGGAACAAGGCTAGTCAACAATGTAACGACCCCTCCATTATGACTAGGAAAAGCGAAGCACAATAGGTAATTTTTTTTTTTTTTGCAGTAAGAATTTAACATCATTGCATAATCACAACAACGCCTAATCAATGGCATCGAAATAAAAGAATTACAAGTGACTCACCATCATAATCCATAACGACGTAACCAACACATCAATCAAAACTAGTAACGACACATACTTAACACATCATCATATTTAAATAATGACACATAATTAGCAAGAATCATGAAAGATGACACAAGATCAACTCATCATGATCAACTGAAATCACAAATAATTTTAAATCGCTCAATTCATCACATAAACATAATCATCAGATAACACAAGGATAACGTGAGATAACATAACACTGACATAAGATAACATAAGATAACATCAAGATACTACCCTCCCAACCTACCTTTCAAGGTTAGGACCTCCAAGACACATAAGCAACGCTCAAGCCCAAGATCCAATTGATTTTGACCATTTAAGGTCTCAAGGCTAGCAATTGTTCTGAGGAACAAGGAGGTGTCTAAATCCTACCAAAACAATCCAGTACAAGAACCATCTATCTCAATCAATCAACATCATCAATGTTCATGGCGCAAGCAAATTTAATTACACCATTATTTATACATCTATATAATTCATGACGCATGAGAAATATACTTTATTTCGCAAGGCACAAGAGAATATAATTAAAAAAAAATCAATCATACATCAACATTTATTTCATGGCACGCGAGAAATCTAATTTCTAAAATAATCATTCATCAACATTAAATAATCATTGTACATGAGAAATCTAATTCCTAAAACAATTATACATAAAAAAAATATCCATGGCGTGAGAGTAATCATCGATTTTGTTCATGGTGCAAAGTAATCTAATCACATAACCCATCATACCTCCATTCTTCGTAATTTAATTGAATAACTTAAATCTTTTAACAATAGAGTGAACATCGCACGCAAATAAGAGAAGAATCTAAATAATAGAGCCAAGAGCAAGTAATTACAACCTTGTTTCAAATAAATTTTATTATAAACCTAAAAAGTGAAAGGGTCAATTAGATTTATTAAGGTCAACTTCAATATCAATGGTCAAGCTTGTAACCAATCAAATCTAAGCATAGTTCTATTATGTTTTAATTAAAAAGGAAACCTTAAGAATTGAAGAAAGGAATTCAATAGCTCTTACATCCATTTAGAATCCCTTAAGGGACCAAAAACTCTTAAAACTAGCAATGAAGAATCCATTCAATTTGCACTAAAATCATTCCACTAACACACAAAAATTTGTTTTTAGGACTAGGGAAGGAACCCAATTGAAATAAACAATTTAAGGATTCAAGCTATTTTACCTAGCCTTTGAAAAAGGGACCCTCTTGGTTTGACAATAAAAGAACCTATGCCAACCTATCAACTTAAGTGAAATAAGAAAACCCAACCTATCAATAAAAACAAGAGCTCATGCCCACGGTAAAATAGATTTTAATTACCACTTTAGATAATCTCCTAAGTAACTTTGAGAAGCATACTATTAGCATAAAGTTTGTGCTTGTACACTCTATCTTTTCTATGAGAATTTGGATTTTATGTCCTAAAAGGTAAGGAAAGGTTATGGGCTTGTGAAAATAAGGTACAATTGTCCAACTCTCCTTCGAGCTGCAATCCAAACAAATGTCCAAGTAAAACATATGTTGTGCTTGAAAAAATACACTTAAGATAATGGACAAGATACAACTACCCCAACAAAATTTAGTTCTGGGACTTGGACATCTGTGCGAGGAATTCACCAATAATATTCACATGAACATGCCCCATCCTTCAATTTATGAAAGAAGGTGGTGTATCTAACAACTATTCTCTGTAGGGACCTAAAATTAACAAATCCTAAAAAAAATTCATACAATTAAACACTGAATTTATTTCAATGCATAAATAATTCATTAATCATCATATAAGCATATAATATTCAACAGAAATTAAATTATTTCATAGCATGAAAATAAATTACATGATCATCACATAACCCAGCAAATTCATAAATAAAAATACCTCTACCTGATGCTAAATTCTCTCTTATCTGGCTGTCCTCCCTGCTTCTCTATCCAATTTCTGCCTGATGCTCTGACCAAACCCTGCCCAAAACCGACTAACCACCCAGCCAGCTAGGAGCAGCCTCTTCGGCTCCCTAGATCCAGGATTCCGTGAGGATTCCTGGACCCCGAGCCCAAAACTCCCAGCAACCGGGTGCCCCCTGCAACAGTACATCCAACCTCCAAAACCAAACTCCCAAAACCAGAAAATATGCCAAACAGGAAATACAGTCCTCTCCTCCCAAATAATGCTTCCTCCCAAATTTTCATAAACATCTCCTGTAAGCCTTTGCCCAGTCATATCCCCCTCATTCACCGCCTCCTTCATCATTTAAGGCCACCCACCTTATCCCCCCATTTACTCCTTATCCCCTGTCATACGTAAAGTCTTATAATGATTAAATTAAAGTTATTAAGCCCTTTAATGCTTTACCCAAATCATTGAATGTGTTAAGTAATCAATTAATTAATTAATCGACATTTATTAATAAATAAATAATTAATTAATTAATATTATTAATAGTTAATCATTACTTAACTAATACACATTAAGACAATTAATTATTTAATTAACTATACTTAATAAACCCTATGTAACTATTTAACTGGGGTTGTTACATACACCCACCCTTCAGGAAACTTCGTCCCGAAGTTAAAGTATTCTATGATACAAGGGAAAAGAAACATGGTCCACACATTCATAACAAATAACCGTCATTATTGGTAAGTAAGCCCAGAAACTAATTCATACTAGTGTACATGCACAATAAATGCATGTGTAGCTAGTACATATAGGTCTCGTGCATGTAATAATAATCAATAACTATCACCGTTATAGTAATTTATGTATGCATCCAATCCAATCAACAAGACTATTCTTTTATAAAAGACAATAAACCAATCAAATGTTTTTGAAATCCTTTAATTACAATTATCTAGTTCAACAATTTTATTTAGACAACTATGGTTTAGTTACATACTTATGAATATTCATATATACACATTTTTTTATTTTTTTTTACAAGGGAAAAACAACAAATTCCACCATAAGACAAATCTCCATACTTTCTCAACTATTTCTACTCATCCTTCCTCCCTAACTTACTTCCATCTTCATTCCTATCCTTCCTCTACTGGACTATCTTGGAGTGTCAACTATATTGACCTAACTCCAAATAGAACCCATAAGCGGAAGTGTCACTATCTCAACCAAGCTTCCCCAGCAGGCAACTGACAGTCATCGTCACACGTCTAGGGGAGTGTGAGCTAACACCGTCCTCCCATGACTTCAGGTTTAGGAGGATACACGGTGGGAAATGCCTCCACCCCTCCTAATCATAACTAGGGTCCACACCCTACAATGGAATATACAGTGGCACCGTGTTGCTGGGAGTTTTGTCATCGTTTATTCGGTTTTGGGCAGTCTTATCACCTGAAATCCTGCACTGGTCCACATATCATAGCAATACATCCAAACCAATATAATTTCACATACAAATATTCATACCCTAATGGTTCTCGGCTAGTGGTCATGACATCCACTTTCATCATCATTATCCCTTGGCTATTTCATAGCCCATAACCTGCAGATTAGTCTGTAACACAAACTCATACATTTCTATGCATTATCATCATGTAATTGCATACAATCATCATTTCAATTCGGTATCCGTGTACCAACAACTTAACATCAAATTTTTCAAGTTAGAAATAGATCTCATAATATCCCATAATTCAATTTCAACACCCATTCATAAAATTATCATTTACCAAATAGATTGCATCATATCCCATCATCATTCAAATAGCATTCAAATCTTCATAGGATTCTCATTCACACAATATGTTGAATCATATCCATCATCATCAATAACACTTAAACATTCATAAAATTTACACTCACATAGTAGATCACATTATATCCATCATCATAAATAACATTTAAACATTCATAAAATTTACATTCTCACAATATATCGCATCATATTCATCATTATTCAAATACATATAACATTCATAAAGGTTCATATGTCTTAAAAGTTTAAGTGTATCATTCAATAGTTTAACTGTGAGTAGAAAATAAAAGTGTAGGCCTCAGGTAATCATGGCTGTCTAAGTCAAAAGGTGGTATTACATACACCCCACCTTCGAGAAACATATTCTTGAGGTGGTCAAAAAAGTGAGGGATAGTCTCATCATAATGCATCCTCCCAAGTAGCAAATCCTGGACTATACTTGTCCCACTGGACCTTAACTTAGTCTACCAGATAGTTCCTTAGATGTCGGACTCTACGGTCCAATATGCATAACGGTTCTACTGTGAGGATTCCCTCGTCTGATACCTACAATTCCTTCCAATTTAGTTTATGTGATTCATCAGCAAGACAATGACGTAAAATAGATACATGAAAAACATTATGAGTTTTATGCAAGTGGGGTGGCAGTACGAGACGATAGGCAACGGGTCCAATTTTCTCTTGGATTCTGAATGGTCCTATAAATTGAGGTGACAACTTTCTCCCCTTCCTGAACCGTATGGTACTCTTATTAGGCCTAATACAAATGAAAACCTGGTCTCCCACTTCATAACTTCGGTCGGTCATGTGTGCATCCGCATAACTTTTTTGCCTATCCTGTGCTTCCCTTAGTCTCTGCCTAATTTGAATCACTTGTTCCTCCATCTCTTGAATCAATTCTGGCCGAACTGTTACTCGGTCTTCTAATCTTTCCCAACTCAATGGTGTTCTGCATGGCCTTCCATACAGAGCTTCATATTGTGGCATTCCGATGAAGCTATGAAAACTGTTATTGTAGGCAAACTCTACCAAAGGTAGGTACTTCTCCCTCTGGGTTTGATTATCCATGACATACATCCTAAGCATGTCTTCCATGACTTGATTTACTCTCTCAGTTTGCCCATCTATTTCAGGATGATAAGCTGTGCTTAAGTTCAACTGAGTCCCCAACACTGACTGCAAACTTGTCCAAAACCTAGAAGTGAATATGGAGTCCCTATCTGAAATGATCTTCTTAGGTATCCCGTGCAAACAGATGACCTCATTTACAAACACACGTGCCACATTAGTGACATCGTAAGTGTCTCTAACTGGAATAAAATGAGCACTCTTGGTTAACTTATCAACTATCACAAGAATGGCATTGTGTCTATGAGATGTGAGCGGCAACCCCATAAAAAAATCCATAGAAATGACTTCCCACTTGGACATAGGAACATCATGTGGTTGTAGGAGGCCTGCCGGGTGATGGTGGTCATCTTTCACTTGTTGACACTCTAGGCACTTGACGACGAAATGGACTACATCGCGCTTCATGCCTACCCAGAAGAAAAGTTTCCTCATGTCTGCGTACATCTTCTTCACACCCAGATGCGCACAATAAAGTTCTCTATGGGCTTCCTTCAGTATGATGCTTCGAATATCCCCATCTTCATGGATTTACATCCTTCCCTGATATCTCAAAAGTCTGTCAGCTTCCAAACTATATCCTTCATATTTTGGATCTAATTGCCTCCCACTCTGGAGGTTTGAAGTAACTTTTAAATACCAACTGTCTCCTTGGAGTTGCGTCAACACACATTTCCTCATATTGACCTTTAAGGGTACCAAGGAGAAGACACGTGGTCTCCTACTCAAGGCATCTGCGACCACATTTTCCTTCCCCTTGATGTACGAAATACCAAAATCGTACTCACTCATAAACTCACTCCATCACCTTTGCCTGGCATTCAGATCCCTTTGAGTGAAGAGATGTTTTAAACTTTGATGGTCTGTTTTGAGCTCAAAGTTTCGCCCCACAAGATAGTGCCTCCAAAGTTTCAAAGCTAGCATTATAGATGCCAACTCTAAATCATGAGTAGCATAAATCTCTTCGTGTTTCTTCAACTTCTTTGACACATAAGCTATCACTCCTCCATCCTGCATTAGCACGGCCCCCAACCCTTGCTTCGAGGCATCCGTGCAGACTGTGAAGTCCTATTCCATATCCGACACTCATAGAATTGGCACACTAGTTAGTAACCTCTTAAGCTCAATGAATGCACTATCACATTCTTTTGTCCATTCGTACCTGACCCCCTTGCATTGCAAAGTGGTGATGGGTTTCGCTATTTTAGAGAATCCTTCCAAAAATCTCTGATAATAACCTGCTAGCCCCATGGAGCTTCTTACCTCATGGGCATTTTTCGGCATTGGCCACTCCATAATGGCCTTTACCTTTTCTAGGTCCACAGAGATTCCTTCACCGGAAATGATATGACCTAAATAGTGGATCTCTTTATGAAAGAAGGAAAACTTCGACAACTTCCCATACAATTTGTTCTCTCTAAGGCAGGACAACACCTCTCGTAAGTGTTCCTCATGTTCTCTTTTGTTCTTGGAATAGATGAGGATGTCATCTAGAAAGACTTGTACAAAACGGTTTAAGTACTTCTAGAATACGTTGTTCATGAGGCTCATGAATACTGTTGGCGCATTAGTCAATCCGAAAGGTACTACGACAAACTCGTAATGCCCAAACCGAGTTCGAAAGGAAGTTTTTGGGATATCGCCTTCCTTAATCCTTAACTGATGATACCCTGATCGCAAATCAATCTTTGAGAATACTGTTGCTCCTTTCATCTGATCGAAGAGGTCATCTATCCATGGAATTGGGTACCTATTTTTCACTGTAGCATGGTTCAAGTCCCTTTAATCTATAAACAATCGTAAGGAACCATCCTTCTTCTTTACAAAAATTAATGGTGCACCCCAAGGTGAGACATTGGGCCTTATTAGCCCTAAGTCCAGTAACTCTTTCAACTGCATTTGCAACTCACAAAGTTTCGGTGCTGTCATCCAATACAGAGTCTTGGAAATTGGTTCTGCACCAGGTTTTATCTCAATAGTAAAATCAAGCTCCCTCTCAGGAGGTAACCCTCGTAACTCATTCAGAAAAACATCCTTAAATTCTGACAATACCGGGTACTGATCCAAGGAGGGTCCCTTCCTTTCATTCACTTCTTCCACTACATATAGTCAACACCCTTGCCTCAAGCATCGCTTAACCTTCATAGTTGAGATAAAGCGTAATGACACCTTTCTCCATACACCCTGGATCTCCATTGGCCTTCCTTCGTCGTCTACACAGAGCACCCTTTTTACGAAACAATCTACCAAAGCTCGATGAGCTTCTAACCAATCCATTCCAATGATTAGGTCATATTCCCTGAGAGAAGTGACATATACCTTCAACATGGTAGTACACACTCCCAGGTCTATTATACAATTATCAACACTAGGTCCTACCGCTTGTTTTTCCCCCGAAGCCATCTCGACTTGTTTAAAGTCATCGTGCTCGTATGCTGCCAACCCACTCTTTTCTAATGCGGATGGTGAAATGAAGCTATCTATCGCACCAGAATCAAATAAAATCTTAACGTTGATATGATTTAGCGTACCTGATGACTCCACCACCGTGGATTGATGTTCAGCCTGTCGATTATTAACTGTTGCATAAATCTGGTGGTTGCTACTTGCTCTTCCCATCGGGGCCTTTCCTTCTCTATGTACAAATCCTGATTGTAACTATGGGCAGTCACGCTGGTAATGGGGTCCTCCACATCCCCAATAGGTAACACGAGATTGAAACTGTGCACTATTCTGTGACTGTCTCTGAAACGAGTTCCTTCCCCTAGAACCCCTGCCCCTACTAGCTGCTCCCTGAGATGGTCGTGCACCTGCCTGCGTCGTTGGTGAAGAATGAGATGTTGCACTCACTGTCATTGAAATCCCTACAGCTATTTTCCTTGGTGCGTCTCTGTTACCATATGGAGGTGGCCTTGAGCTCCCTCCCCTGGAAAATGTCCTAGGGGCCTTCCCAACGAATCCAGGATGATGCAGAAAGGTCGGTCTTGTACCTCCAGTTAAGTTCATGTGTTCCTCCGCATAACGCGCATTTTCCACAGCTTTCACTACTGAAGACAGTTTCCACATCCTCACCATAGCCCTTATCTTTGGGTTCAACCCATAGACAAAGAGTTATGTCTCTCGTTGGTCATTATCCATATATGAAACATACTTGACCAATTCCATAAACCTAATCTCATATTCTTCTACGATTCTGTTTCCCTGTACTAGAGCATGAAACGCTCCTATCTGTTGTTCCTCATAGTAAGTTGGAAGATATTTCCTTCGGAACCTCTCCTTGAAAAGTTCCCAAGATATGGTGTCCGGGGTAAGATGCAGTTGTCTTTCCAGGTTGCCCCACTAGTTCAAGGCGCTGTCTCTTAACTAAAAAATCGCTATCTTCTCCTTTGAGGTGGATGCATAGTCCCTTAAGGCAAAACACCTTGTCATGCCTTCCAACCATGCTTCTGCACGTTCACTGGAGCAACCCCCAACAAACTCCGAAAGTTTGATCTTCTGCAGTTCTCTAGTGATGTCTTTGGGTGGAATTCCTCCCCCTAAATCCCTTGATGCTTTTGGATTACCCGTTCCAGATGGTGGGGGTTCCACTTTGATCCCTGCTGGTTGTCGCCCCTTTAAAGTCTCATTTATGGCCTCCAAAGAGCACAGTATGAGAGCTAGTTTGGGCGATGGTGGCGGTGGCACTGGCAGTGTTGGTGGTGCCTGTGATGATGCTCCTTTGCCTCGATTCCCTCGATTCCTAACCATCCTGTATGATTTAACCTGCATCAACCAAAGTTGTCAGGGTGAGTTCAAGGACGTTTCACATTTGCGCAACTTAAATAGAAAACAGGGTTAAGCATAATTTTGTTTTTACTTGTCTGTAAATAGACGTTACTCTCTTCAAGGGAGGTGGCTAGGTTAGGGCTAAAGTGTCTAAGATTGATTTCTTCACCTAAGAAAACTATTGATTCCCTCGCTCGGTAGCTATGCTAGCTTTGCACCATACTAGCCAATTTCTACAACTTACCTGCCTAGTGTGCATGAATCCCCTTCCCGCTTATCTTGTTCTAAGTCCTTATACTTTGCGTTTACAACTAATTAGGGTGACTTCCAACCTAATTTCGATGAAATGAGTCTAAGGCTATCCTTCGATGCTTGACTCGTGGGATTTTCTTGGTGTGTTGTACATATGCGTTGAATTGTGTGACTCAGTGACTACAAGGGCGATTCTTGAGGATTGTCCTTTGGGCGCAACCAAAGAGTATGAGTTGTGGGCTTCCTCGTGGCTTAGTGTTCCCTCAGTCTTGAGTGTTGCCTTATATGCACCTTGTTGTGTTGTCTCGACACTCAAAACCATCTCCGTGGCTTCTAGGTTAAGTGTGTTGTGTTTTGACCTCCCGCTTTCTTTCTGTGATATTGAAAGATGAAAAAGCATTTTGATTTTGGACTTCATGCTCATAACCCATAACTTGACAATTTTATAAAATGTAGAGGCTAGGGTTTAATGTTTATTGCCCATCAAACTGAAAGTGCTCAATTCCGAGCTACTGCTACTGTTGTTGTTTTATTGTAGGAAACACAACAAGCAACTTGACCCAACAATGGGTCCATGAGGGAAAAATATAGAACTGATCATTGAATATTGAAAGAGGTAGAAAATGGCCCCAGATAGCAATATGAGAAAGGATATTAAGGGTCTTGATTCCATTATGTAGGGATGATGGCCTATCGAGATGTCGACAGTATAGTTGGTTTTGTTTTTCATAGTCGTTAGGGCATTGTCCTCAAAATGATTTAGATAGATTAATTTTTATTTTTTTTAAGCACTTTTAAAGAAAACAAATTTACATAAATAATTTAAAAACAAAATATAAATTATATAATTTAGATAGATTAAATTATATATATATATATATATATATATATATATATATATATTTTATTTATACCATTTAAATTTTATCTATTTTTTTTTTTAAATTTATATCATTTAGATAGATTAAATTTATATTGTTTTTTAGCACTGCTTGAATTTAAATTATATCATTTAAATTTAATCTATCTAAGTTATTTTAAAAATTTATATAATTTAGTTTACAAAAAAAACAAAATATAAATTATATAATTTTTAAGCACTTTTAAAGAAAATATAAATTACATAATTAATTTAAAAACAATATTTTTTTTTAAATAGCTAAAGGGCGGGCACGCATGAAGCCCATGTGACCCTCCCTCACCACGCTCATTCCCAGCCCTACACACCTCTCTAAACAAACCCTAAACTATCCTCAACCCTAACGCTCCCTCACTGCCGCCTATCCCACTCTGCAAGTGCGGCCAGGGTTTTCTTCTCCCTAACTCTGCAACTGTAGGCTCCTCCCTCGGTGGCTCGATGCTCGGCTCTGAGCACTGGTGCTTGGGCATTGGTTGATGTGTTGTTGTTGTTTGATCTTGTGTTTTTTTTTTTTTTTTACCGACCTATGTTTGGCCGCTAAAGAAAATCACACGGGCCTCTCTCATGAGTTCCTCCTTCGTGGCTTGGTACCTAGCGCACAAGCTCCTGATCTCGGCTGAGTGGTGTTGTGCCATGACTCTAACTGGATAGCTCTTGGTCTTGGTTGACTGGTGTTGTGTCGTGACTACGGCTTTCATTGCAGGTGCTTGGCTGATGCGTTAGTGTTTGGTTGTTTCCCAATGCGTGGGGCAAAGAATGACGCGTTGTGCACACTATGCCCATTGGGTTTCTCACTTGTGATTTGGTGTTGGCGCTTGAGCGCGCTTCTCCTTGGAATTGCTGGTGTTGCGTGCTGACCCTTGGTTTGTGTTGATGATGCAGGTACTCGTGCTGATGCGTTGTGTGGTGTTGTGTTGTGTTGGGTTCTTAGATTGAGCCCACAGACTTGTATTTCTAGGGTTTTTTTTTTGTTTTTGTTTATTAATAACCTTTTTTTTTTTGCAGTGCGCGCATGGTCACGGCTAACTGGTGCGTTGAACAGAGGCTCGGATTGCAGCCCCTTCAAATCCACACTACTCAAGACTACAATCCTTCATGCCTCTGGTATCCGTAGATGGAGGATGAATGCGCGTTTCTTTCCCTTGCAATAGGAATCGCGTTTGGTGAATTGGATTTGAAAGGGTGTGGGTTCGAGTCCAATGGATGGAATGGAATCAATAATGTCGTTCCCTCCTCATGGGCTCCTCCTCCTCATTTCTTGGCACTTGGTCACTTTTGTGGGGGTAGGACGTACTGCCCAAGCAAAGTCTCGACATTCAAATGGCCAGGGCCGCTGGCCTATCAAGTCTGTTCAATTTTTGTTACAATTGTTGAAGAATGCAAAAAGCAATGCCGAGGTTTAATATTTTTTGTTATGTTTAAACTGATAATCATTATAATTTGTATTCTTTTGATAGGTGAAGGGACTGCTAGGTACATCCGAGTCGATACATAGTGAGGGCACAAATGCTACTCCAATAAACACAGATCCAATACATAGTGAGGCCACAAATGCTTCTCCAATAGACGCAGATCAAATCTATTAGATCTAACAACTAAAAGATAATGTCTATAATCCTATAGTCTATCATCTAGTAGGAAGATATAAAGCTAGGAGCCACATAAAGGCACTGTCAACAGTGTCAAGAACCAAATCCCTTCAAGAAATGGCTCGTCAACATTGTTATTTTTATTTATTTATTTATTTTATTTAAGAAGGTTAGCATGTAGCAGTACATGGTGCAATGGTAAGGTGATTAACTCCATATGTGAGTGTTGCATGTTTGATTCCCGTTATTTATTTTATTGCATAGACCAACTATTTTTATATACAATATGATTATATATAT
>ML777604.1:1527203-1546154 GCA_009831015.1 Picea engelmannii | reverse complement strand
GATTTTATCAATAATGCAACAAAACATATTTCTTCTATATGTATAACCCGACTCTTTTTTCTTGTCTTTTCCATTTTCAGGTTAGGTAGAAGATGAATGGAACAAGGGATGTGTGGGGTCCTGTTTCCCTTCTACAATCACTCTTTTCTTCAGGGTTTCTAGGTAGTTCTCTTCGTGGGGTTTCTGTATCATTTATGGGCTATCTTTGGTTGTTGAAGGGTTGTAAATATAGGGTTTTAGTGGTCATTTAAATTTCTGGGTGGGTACAGTTCCATTCCTAAGTTGGGTAGGCGGGTAAGTAGGCCCTTAAGGCTCCAGTGCTTCAAACTGAAGCTCTGATACCATGTGTAGGGACCTAAAATTAACAAAGCCTAAAACAATTTCATACAATTAAACATAGAATTTCTTTCAATGCATAAATAATTCATTAATCATCATGTAAGCATATAATATTCAGCAGAAATTAAATTATTTCACAGCATGAAAAAAAATTACATGATCATCACATAACCCAACAAATTCATAAACAAAAATACCATTGCCTGATGCTAAATTCCCACCTATCTGGTTGTCCTCCCTAATGCTCTGTCCAATTTCTTCCTGATTCTCTGACCAAACCCTGCCCAAAACCGACTAACCACCTAGCCATCTAGGAGCAGCCTCTCTGACTCCCTAGCTCTAGGATTCCGTGAGGATTCTTGGCCCCTAAGCCCAAAACTCCCAACAATCGAGTGCCCCCTGCAACAGTATAGCCAACCTCCAAAACCAAACTCCCAAAACTAGAAAATATGCCAAACATGAAATACAGTCCTCTCCTCCCAAATAATGCTTCCTCCCAAATTTTCATAATCATCTCCTGTAAACCTCTGCCTAGTCATATCCCCCTCATTCACTGCCTCCTTCAGCATTTAAGGCCACCCACCTTATCCCCCCATTTACTCCTTATCCTCTGTCATACGTAAAGTCTTATAATGATTAAATTAAATTTATTAAGCCCTTTAATGCTTTACCCAAATCATTGAATGTGTTAAGTAATCAATTAATTAATTAATCGACATTTATTAAACAATAAATAAATAATATTATTAATAGTTAATCATTACTTAACTAATACACATTAAGACAGTTAATTATTTAATTAACTATACTTAATAAACCTTATGTAACTATTTAACTAGGGTTGTTACATTCTTGGGGAACTATCCCGGAAATGTGGTTGGTGGCATTGTAACAGTCCCTGCACAACGAGGGTTTGGATGATGTTGGTAGGTGTCCTTGGGAATGACTTTATGACACCAAGGGGAAATGATAGCTCCTCTCCTGGATACATAGTCCCAGTTGTTCTCCGATGCGTTGAACCTGAGTTAGATTTCCATGACTGGTGCATACAACCAGTAAGGTACCCCACACAGGAAAAATGGGTTTTGCTGGCCTTTCTTGAAAAGCTCTCTGCCTCAACCAAGAACCCAACAAGACAACACAGATCATCCTCACAAGTAGTGTTCCAATCTTGGTGTAATCCGATAGTGTCAACTCACACTCAAGTATTTTATTCCCTTCGAATACGCCAACCTGCATGGTTGAGTGTAGAAAGGACAACATCAAGGTAAGGTGGTCAAGTAACATGGTAATGATGTGATTTTTTGCAAGTGCAAGCATTGCTCTTCATTCATTCATTCCATGATATGAATCGTTGATGTCGAGGAGACTTCATTTATCAGAGATATAATCTCTCAACCTATGGTAGGCCAGCTCTATGGATCACCCCTTAGAATGCATGACCAGGAGAGAATTTCTCGTAGCACGTGGCCTTTGGAACCATTTCTAGAAACATCTCCAAGGATTTCTTTATAAATATGTTTTAGAACTTCTAAGCAAGTGGTGGTTGGGAGAACACTCACAATGGTTAGAGAATAGGTGGGACATGGTCATGTATCAAATGACAGAAGAATTTGTGGATTCAAAAGTATACCCAATTGTGCATACCCGGCTATCAAGCGTTCAAGAAACCACTTTTCTAAAGTAATTAATCAACAAGTGTTGGGAAACATCTATTCCCATACTGACAAAACATTTCTACCATGAACTCCCCTCAATGCATTACATTGTTTGATTCCATTGTTACTAGGAAGCTTGTGGATTACCCTGCCAATTTTCGGCACTTCTAAAGGCCACTTGCATGCATAACACATTTGGTGGTCACAAGGTTGGGTTCTATAGGAACCCAACTCACCTATTCGAATGCGCAGGTGAGTTCTCTGAAAATTTAAGATATCTTTCACCCATGCAAAGCCCTCTCCCCAACACTCAGTTTACATCAGGAAGACGAAAAGAAAATTGGTTAAAGTTTTTGAAAAAGGGGACAGCCAATTCAGAAATGAGGGGTCAATACTACCAGTTTCTTAATCACAAATCATTTCAAGTTATCAACAACTCACAACCACTAGTGAGGGACTAACCCAAAAAATAATGTCCCCTTTCTACGCTGAAGCACATCAAGCGAGACTATCAAAGATGTCCCAAAATTGATCTTAAATGATAAGAAGTTATACAATGAAATCCTTTCGAAGAGCTCCCATTCGTTGTAGTTGTTAATTTTCATTCATCAAGGTAAGTACGCTAAGAAAAAACCTAAACAATGCTAGAAGGAAAACACATTCTAATTACAATATATAAAGCAACAAATTTTAATTAATGGAATACAAGAGTTACAATAAGACAATAGCATGAGCTTCGAATGATCTAAAAATAAAAATGAAAGGTAACAATACTAGAAGATCTTTGTCCCTTATTACACATCTGTCAATAACTCGAAAATTCGCTATCAGGGTTCTTTAATTACATTTACCCAACAAAACTATAAAAACATATAATCCATTCTTATTACAAATCTAATTGCAAATGAGAATATTGTCACCGAGCGAAGCAGGACTTGGAGATGTTCTTTGGTGACTGGGGCTCCTTCTGACCTTCCTCTTAATAGCCATAGAGACTTCACTAGTACCTCCTAGCCAGCACTAGGGGTACTCTTATCCTCCCTTAGGCCCCCCAAGCCACAAAGGGTCCATGCACACAAAACCATAAAATACTCTAGCTCCTAGCTCGCCTTGCAAGGTAGAGCTACCTATCTCTCTCGAGATGGGTATCCCAACTCTTGCAAGTAAAACCAGTTAGAATTTTTGCAGCATAACCTTACTCATACCAGTCATCCCTATTCCTCCCCTCAACCATTTCTTTTATAGAATTTTTCTTAGTGACCACTTTCCATTTGCACATTGATTTTTTATTTTTTTTAATTAATTAGGAATTACTCCCCCCATACACTTGTCACTCATTCCCTCAGTTGCACCAATAAATCCACCATTTAATTTAATTAAATGTCAAATTCCCTCACCCATCCTAAAAGATCTCCTAAAATCACTCCAAGTGTCCCTTTATTACCTTTATTTTCCATTTATGACTGATGCCTTTCTAAAACAGAGTTGAGTTAAAGTAGGAATGTTCTCTAGTTACACTAGACTTAGATACCTCTCTATGATTACACATTCTTGTTCACTTTATTCATTTCTTATTTTAATTTCTAATTTTGGTATTTACTTGCACAAGTGTATTAATCACTCCTTAGGATTTTTATTTTTATTTTCATTGATTCTTAATTTGATTTATTTCATCCCCTCGTCATTTAATTTAAGATTTTAGTTTTTAGTCTTCACACTCACTTAGACTTAGGTTTAGTTAAATCTTTATTTGCAAACTCCTAGACCCTCAGAGATTATGCTTAATAAATTAATTCTTTAGTTAATTAATTAATCAGTTAATTAATTTGGCAACTGCTTAAGATCTAAGGTTTAACATTTGCTCAAGTTTTCTAGGCCACCTAGATTCATGGACTCATTTTTTTATATTGTGAAGTGTCCTTCAAGACGCACTTCGTGCTCCAAGGGTGCCACTCTCCTTTGATTAAAATTTTAATTACATGACATTTCCTTCAAGATGCACTACATGATCCAAGGGTGCCACTCACCTTTGAATGGTTTTGGTAGTTGTCCGACCCTTGGATTCAATACTCCATTTAGGTGACCTTATGAGAGACTAAGGACCTCTAAGAAATAAGGGCCCTTCCTTATTTCTCCCCCTTAGAATCTTCGTGAGAGATTGTCTTAGTCTTCCCTCATGACATTGTGGATCTCTCGAACTAGGCAGTTTTTAACCTACAATTCGAGCCATGACAGGAGTGCTAGTAGGTCGTGACAGGTTTGCTGCCACACCTCTCCCTCAATATCTGGTTTTTGTGCACGGCTCCTTTACTCCCTATGTGAGTCTGATTAGAAAGAAATCATCATCCTTCATCCATCAACGAAACATTGTCAATGATTCATAAACAACATCATAATATACCTGATCATATGTCACATATTCATAAATAAAAATACCTAAACCAATACAGTCCACTCCCTGACTCGATTCATAGTCCAAGGAGGTCCATTGATGTCAGTGGCATCCTCAATCTGTCAAGTGTCCTGGTGTCCTACACACTCAGGGGTAACTCATCAATAGAATCTGTCAATACATACATATCAAATAACATAACATGATAATCCATCAACATCATTATAAGAATCCATAAGAGAACATACAACCATATGCTAAAACCGGATGACTTGCATGCAAGTGTCCTCAAGAATAAGTCAATAAAATGTGCTCGCAAGAGATATATGTTACAAACAACAAAGATTGAATCCATTACAACAATGTAATTGTTAAAATCTCAATAGATCACTTCTAGGAATTGAACCTAGGTGGGGAGGATAACAATCATTCCTCTCAACCACCCAAACTAATCCCAATTAACAAGATAAATTATATCTTATTTTTACTTACATCATATTTTAATTATATAACTATTGAAACCTTACAACATGTATTTATTGGAGCATTATCATATGAAAACATAGCTATTATGTAATAAAAGTTCAAAATTCCTAATTCAAATAAAAGGAATACTAGATTTTAAAAAAGAAATTCAAGAACACATTCAAAAGGGTAAACTCTATTTTATATCATTAAGTCAATTCAATACATTGCAATTTGAAACGAAAATATGATTTGTGTCCCATTGCATTTTATTTGGACATACACTTTAGCTTAGGATTATGCAATGGTTTTTTCTTTGGTTCCTGCATGTTTGTTTTTAGGGTATATGTTGTGCAACATAGGATTAGTGGTATATCATTAATAATTTTAATTAACATAGTTTGTGGAGATGCATTTAGGGAACCATGATACATTTTGGCATAATTTATCTATGTAGTGTTTCTCTACCTAAATAGTCACATATTCATGTTTTGACCATTCGTTGCATTCGTCACATTGAAAGAAACAAAGTAGGGTGCAAAGTTTCATGGCATTCTAGGTCCATGTGTTATGATTACAGGAAAAGTAAAGGCATTCCTTTGGTTTATTATTTAGTCAAATGTTTTATTATTATTGGAAAGCAAGTTTTATTATTTATGTTCTATGTTGATACTTAAATATTTTGTTCACTAATAAGCTAATCACATGATATTTTCTTAGGTAATAAACTAATCACATGATGTTTACTTAGGTGTACAAGTGATTGAATGGTATATTAAATTTTATTATATGATTGGGTAATACTTGAGTAAAATGATCATATGTAATTTTTGTTAATATTATGTGATTGCTTATAGATATAGTGTTAAAAATTTGATGGTTGAATGATATGTCACATAGCCTTCATTTAATTATCTAATTATGAATATTAGTTCCTAATCATCCATATACTTATGTATGTAGAATACATTTGATTAGAGGTTAAGTTCAAATAATTTTATTTTTTTTGGGGTCATATTAACTAAGGTTCTTTTGGTGATGGTTAATAATGTCACATATTTTAACACTTACTTAGCATGGAGAAAGAAATACCAATTGTAAATACCCCTATTGTTGCGACAACATGCAACGCATAACAAGTGCAATTTTTTTTTAAAGCAGGAAGGTAACCATGACAATAGTCAATCAACACAACTCGATGACGAACACAACACATGCAATTCAGGCAACATAAAACTTAATGACCCAAGATACTAGAACATCATGCAACTAGATGCAACATATGAAAAACAATTAGACAAAATAAAAACGACTACCTTCCCATCCTACCCTGCAAGGTTAGGACCTCTAGGACACATAAGAAACGCTCAAGCCTAGGTTACCATCGATTTTGACCATTTAAGGTCTCAAGGTTGGCGACCATTCTAAGAAACAAGGAGGTGTCTACATCCTGCCCGAAACACACAAGATCACACCTACTAAGCTAAAAGACAACATCAATCAATCCAAACACAACAACTTCAACGACCAGGAACTAGAACCTTCCCGGGGAGCGAGAGACAATCACAATAAATGTTACAAAAAAAGTACAACCATAAATACAACAACATAATCCCCATCGAGAGGCACATGACCGTAAGCCAGGTTCCATATGAGCTTATCGATCAATGCGCGCCATGACCCAATCACAATACATCATGTCGCCACATTGTGACAAGGCACTAGGAACCCATGCGCAAAAAAAATAATTCTAAACCTTCAACCCACCATAAAATCCAACAAGCCTGAAATCCAACTTGTACTGTCATACATTATATGATGCCATTAGACGAAGGTTCTCTAAACAATAAAGTAAAAAGAATGCAAGGTGAATATATTCGATACAATTAAGTTGGCGCAATGACTAGAAGTAAATAATTAGCAATTCATCATCATAATGACTCATTCACATCATAAGTAATCACTCTCCATCTAAAAGTGAAAGCATATAACCATCTTTAAGTAACATATACTTTCCATTCAAGGGTTTATTATTCCAATAACTCATCTATAAATTTTACTTCTAGTGTTCTAAATTCTTACAAGGAAATCAACTCTTAAAATGCAAGGAGAAAAAAGAAGGGGGCCACACATCGGACACCCTTACTCAATGTTATGCAAGGTGCAATATTTATTGACTAATTCACGACAAAACATAAAAATTGCTTAAGCAATATTTATATAATTAACCATCAACCCATCATTAGATAAATATCATAAGATCACGACCATCATTGAATCATCACCTTTCAAAACAGTTATATCCTAACATCCAAATTAATTTATACTAATGCTCTAGAATGACATTAACAAAGTTGTTTTTCTCCCAGCCCATACATTTTAATTTAAAACTGTAATTATGATTACCCATTAATATAAATAACTATTTTCAATATCCTATAAATTATTTATCAACATGTTTTACACATAAATACTGATAGTCGATGACCCATGGGTGTTTAATTATCACCTGGTCATGGGTGGTGAATTATCACCTTGACAGTACAATCCTGATTTCTGTGATCATGGGTAGCATAACCATATAATTATAAAAGTTAAGGTATGTTTTTGGAATGCGAGTCTTGTACTTCAATGTACTTAGGAAATTGGCATTTCATCTATAGGGAATATAAAAAATTAGTAGAGAAACCTCCCACGATCTAATGCTATCTTCTGCAAGGGGCGTGTTGGAAACCTTTTCAAGGAGTTGTCCTTTCGAGTCCTTCCACTTTTTCAGTGAATCATCGTAGGTTCATTCCACTAGAATTGTATTTTATTGAATCCAGACTCCCTAGTATAAGATTTGGAGCAATACAGTAAATAGAAATTAGATTCCAAAACAAACTCTAAGGAACAAATTCCTTTGAATCATAGAACATCTTAAACCACTAACAAACCAATTCTACTGATTTCAGGGTTTATCATATAACTCTCCAGGTAGGCACATCATCCTTTATTATTACCACTGAAAAGTGAACGAAAATATTCCTTCCAAGTATTTAGTAAATAATTTGGAATTTTTGGAAAGCAACAAAACCAGAAACCTGAACAAGCTATGAAAAGACTCTGGGTCTATTAATATTGTAGAAATTTAAAACTCAGTACTACACCATGTCCGCTATTTTTCAACACGTCTACAGTGTCTACTATGCCATTCTTAGTTACAAAGAGTCATGTCGTAGATCTTGTGCTACCATACAGTTCTCCCATGCAGTTTTATTTTATTGCAGGATTACAACATTGTGAGAGAAGTTGTCATAAATGTTGGCTGAATTTTCTCAGACCCGACATCAATCGGGAAAAAATGAGTTTTGTAACGAACCCAACAGGAAGAAAAAAATTTCAGGGAAAAAAATGAAACATAGTCCCACAATTTGAATCACAACACAAACAAAGATCAAAACAGGCAAGGTTGGGGTCCTAAGCAAGAAGCAAAGGAACTAGATTGCTAATTACCATAGATTGTACATCAATTTGTTGTCAACAACTTCAACCAACTGTTCCAAGAAAGAGAAGATAAAAGGTTAATGTTGATATCAACGAGGAATCCTATGAGGTTAAGGCACTCCGGTAACAAGAATCCTGTCACTTATGTAGCTTAAGGTAAAAAATTTAGCCGAGCAGGGCCAAGGATTGGTTTCCAGGGGAGGCAGTGAGATTTCCACATCAACAAATCATAAAGTATTAAAGGTTGTGCATGCCTTGAATCTTCAGGAAATAGTGAATGTATTAGGTGTTGAAGATGAATGACGAACCTAGTTACCATAGAATTGGTGGAGGGCACTATCTAGTTTCTTTAAAAAAAAACTAAAACATTGAGAAACAAGTAATCTAACATTTTTGGAAGCAAACAACATTTTTTGGATTTACCAAATATGGTGTAGGAATATCATATCATAAACATCAATCAATATTCATATACATTTAATTAGAACCAATATCAAATGAATTTACACACGTGTACTATCACCGAAGGCGTATAGCTTGATTCGTTGTCCCGCGAGTGTGCTCCATCCAGCTCCCACTTGTCAACCAATAAGACCTCACTGGTACCTCCCAACCAACACTAGGGGTGATCTTCTTCCCCTTGAGCCCCCCGAGTCGCAAAGGGACCACACATACATTACCAGAGAATGCTATATCCCAGCTCGCCTCGCAAGGTCAAGCTACCACTCGTTATCTGAGCTGGGTATCCCAACTCCCACAAGATAAATTTAGTCAAGATAGAATTCTGGTAGCTTAACCTTACACAAACTAGACATGATCCATAATCCTCCCATGCCATCCTTTTTATAGATTTTTCAATTGATTAGTTTCCCAAACCCTTATTAGATTCCTTTTTCATTTATTTAATTAGGAAAAACCTCCCCCATACACATGTCGCCCGATCCTGAAAGTGTTCCTAAAAACGCTCCTCGATGTCCCATTATTCCCTTACAATTTTAAATGACTTATGCCTTACTTAAATCCTAGATGAGTTCATAAATAGAAAGTTCCAAGGCTAGATTTCTTACTAAGTTAGACATTCCCCTTTTTCTTTAAGTTTCCCCTTTTCTTTAAGTTTCCCTTTTTCTTTAAGTTTCCCTTTTTCTTTAAGTTTTCCCCTTTTTAACTAAGTTCAGAATTAGCAAGTTTAGACAAACAACCATTTACCCTCTTTTGATAAATAAACCTTCATTAAAAATTTTACTTTAATTAATAAAGCTTGAGTTTTCTTGACCCCCTTTTTGTTATATGTCTAATTATTTTTTTTTTTGTTCAAGGGTTCTACTTAGACCTAGGTTTTAAATTCACTAGGCTTGGCGATAGTTCTTAAGGGAAAATTTGTTATTAAAATTTACTCATCACATCATTCATTTTAAGGCCAACCAGGTCCTAAGGAGGCATAGTTTTCTAGGCACTATGTTTATTAACTTACCATAGTTAAAATCGTGGCATGCCCTTTAGAACGCACTACGTGCTCCAAGGGTGCCACTCGCCTCTGGACTGAATTTGGTAGACGTCAAACCCTGGAGTCAATACTCTGTCAGGTGATCTTGTGGGAGACTAAGGGCCTCTAAGGAATAAGGAACCTTCATTATTGTGCACCCCTTAGAATCATCGTGAATGAATGTCACAGTCTACCCTCACAACATCGTGGGTCTTCTCAAACTAGGTAATCGTTAGCCTATAGTTCAAGCCATGATGGGAGTGCTAGTAGGTTGTGGCAGGGATGTTGCCACACCTATCCCTCAATGTCTCTGGTTTTCGTGCGTGAACCCTTTACTCCAAATGTGAGTCTGGTCGGCAATATATCATCATCCTTCATCCATCAACGAAACATGTTAGCGATAACAATCAACATCACAATATCTAATTATATGCACATATTTCACATCAACAACATTCAAACCCTAACAGTCCACTCCTTGACTCGATCCAAATTCTAAGGAGTTTCATTGATTCCTCGGCATCCTCTAACATCTAGAGTCCTGCACACTCAAGAGAACCCAATCAATATCACCCGTTGATGTAAATACAAAAAAAATAACATATCATTTTATCCACAATATCTCATAATCATAATCAAAACAACCAATAGTATAATGACCCAGATCACTTGCACACAAGTTTCCTCAAAGAATAAGTTCACTCAGTGCGTGCAAGAGCGGGATGTTACATACACCCCCTCTTGTTTTAAACTTCGTCCCAATTTTTCACAGTATGTAAGTGTCGAAATAAAGTGTATCAGAGTATCATATATCTAGCTATCAAATAAAAATGGAAACTGTTGATGCATATCATATGCATCCTCCCAGGTCGTCGAGTGTGGACTATAGTTGTCCCATTGGACATTGATTGATCTATTGTTCGATGCCGCAGCTGTCGAATGTGATGGTCTAGGATGCAGATTTTCTCTGTCTTGAGTGCACCCTTGTCTAATACATGCAAGGAAATCATGTCAATAACATGTGTAGTATCACTAACATAATGTCTCAAAATAGATACGTGAAAAACATCATGGATACACCTCAAAGAATCAGGCAAGGATAGTTGATAGGCCACGAGACCCTTCTTTTCCACAATGTCGAAGGGTCCCACGAACCTAGGAGAGATTTTAACACCCTTTCCAAACTTGATCGAACTCTTATGAAGTTTCACCTGCAAGAAGACTTGATTGCCAACTTCATAACTACAGTTGACACGATGCTCATCAGCATAAATCTTCTGCTGATCATGTGCTTCCTTGATCCTTTGTATTATTGTTTTCATTTGATCTTCCATTTCTTGGATCGCTTCTGGTCCCACTAGGACCCTATCCTAAATTTGATTGCAAATCAAAGGCATCCGACACGGTAGCCTGTAAAGAAACTCGAAAGGCACCATTTTAATGGTTCTTTGAGAACTGTTGTTATATGCAAATTATACCAATGGCAATAATTCTTCCCAATGCTTCTATTGGTCCATCACGTACATACGCAACATATCCTCCAAGATTTGGTTTGTTTGTTCGGTCTTCCCATCTGTCTCTATGTGATATGTGGTACTAAAGTTAAGTTGGGTTCCCAAGGCCTCTTGGAAAATAGTCCAAAATAATCCAATAAACATCGACCCTCTATCGGATATAATCCTCTTAGGCACACCATGCAACATCACAATCTCATTGATGAAAAATCTAGCTATGTCAGGTGCCTGATACGTCGTATGACCATAAATAAAATGAACAGTTTTTGTCAAAGTGTTGACTACCACAAAAATCGAGTTGTGTCTCCTTGCCTTCAATGGAAATCCAACAATAAAATCCATCAAAGTGACCTCCCATTTCGATTCCGAAATAACGTGTGGTTGTAGTAATCCTGCCGGTTATCTATGTTCAACCTTCACCTATTGACATTCTAGACATCTTGCCACGTAGTTGACTATGTCTTCCTTCATTCCTTTCTAGAAGAATAAGGGTTTAAGGTATGCCCTCATCTTCATGACTCCAGAATGATCCATGTACACTGCTCTATTGGCCTAGTTTAGGATCAAACTCCTCAACTTGTTGTTGGGCAGTACATAAATTTGAATTTTAAATATCAATAATACATCATTGTCCATAGTAAATCCCTCAAATTTTGGTACCATCATTGTGTTTTGTCCGATAAAATCCTTGACCTCTTTGAACGAGTCATCGTCGCACTATAAAGTTAGAATATTTTCACGTTGATTCATCTGAAGAGGTATCATTGAAAATATGCATGGTTTCTGACTCAATGCATCAACCACTCTATTCACTGTTCCTTTTATGTAAGTAATCTAGAAATCGTACTTGCTAAGAAATTTCGACCAACGCCATTGTCGCACATTCAAGTCACTTTGCGTAACGATGTAATGTAGACCACAGTGGTCCATTTTTAATTCGAATTTTCATGCAATAAGGTAGTGTCTCCAAACCCTCAAGTCATAAACAATGGCTAAAAACTCCAAATTGTGTGTCACATAGTTCTCCTCATGCCTTCTCAACTTTCTCGAGATGTAAGAGATCACTCGATCATCTTGCATCAAGACTCCACCTAAGCCTTCCTTGGATGTGTCAGTGCATACCAAGAAGTCTGCGTCCATGTCAGGGACCTTTAGTATCGGTGTCATTGTCAAAATCTCTTTGAGCCTCCGAAATTCCTCCACGCATTTCTCGATCTAAACAAACTTCTTGTCCTTCTTCTGTAATTCCATGATCGAATTTGCTATCTTCGAAAATCCCTCGACGAACCGTTGATAGTATCCCGCTAAACCCACGAAGCTACACACTTCTGGGATATTTGTCGGTGCAGGTCATTCCATAATAGCCTTGACCTTTGTTGGATCCACAACGATACCTTCACCAAACATGACATGCCCTAAGTGGTGAATCTTCGATTGATAAAACGAGCATTTCAACAACTTCCCAAAAAAAATGTTTTCACGTAGACACTGTAGTACCATGTGCAAGTACGCGTCATGATCCTCCATCATCTTAGAGAAAATCAAAATATCATCAATGAATACTTCGACGAACTTGTATAAGTATTCACAGAACACCCCGTTCATCAAACGCATAAATACCCCTAGGGCGTTCACCAGTCCAAACAGTAAAACAATAAACTCATAATGTCCAAACCTCGTCTTAAAGGTGGTCTTAGGGATGTCGTCCTCCTTGATCTGTAACTGGTGATACCCTGATCTCAAGTTGATCTTTGAAAACACCATCGTGCCTTTCATCTGATCAAACAGATCATCAATCCTTGGAAAAGGATATTGATTCTTGATTGTTCCTTATTCAATTGACGGTAGTCAATGCAGAGTCTCCAAGACCCATCCTTCTTCCATATGAAAATAAGAGGTGCACCCCATGGTGACACACTTGGATGAGTAAGTCCTAGGTCCAGCAACGCCTTCAGTTGCATTTTCAACTCTTTTAACTTAGGGGTCGACATCCGATAAGGAATTCTCACTATCAGTTTAGTTCCTAGTTTTAGGTTGATGGTAAATTCCAATTCCCTCTCCAATGCCATCCCAGGTAACTCCTCGAGGAAGACATCTGCAAACTCTCACACCACTGGAAGGTTTTCTAGACCTTTTCCTATGCCCTTCTCGTTTAACGCAAGGATTGCATATATCTTACATCCCTTGCACATCCTCTTACATAGTTGCAAGGAAGAGATGACGCTCAGGGAAACTCCCTGGTTCTAACCTACAATCATGTGTCTATGTCCCTCATCCTTGACCAAGCTCAACCATTTCGTCTTACAGCTAAGTATCACCTCATGTGATTCCAACCAATCCATATTGATCACGACGTCATAAGATCCTAATATCATGACGTACAGGTTGGCCCTCATGACAAACGTTCCCAGGTTAAGGCTCAATCCCGTAACCTTCCCTCCAACCTTCTGTTTGGATCCCAAATCCATTTCTACAAATCTAAACTCGTCATGTTCTACTGACTTTACCTTAATTATTTTTAGCGTTGCACCAAAAATAAAACTCTCTATAGCACCTGGATCTATCAAAATACTAAGGGTTTGGTCAACGAAGGTACCTAACGTCTCGAGCATGGTCGACCGGTGCTTTTCCCGGTGGTTATTCACCACTGCATGAATCCGATGGGCCTTGCCCAAATATCCCATGGTAGTGGGTCCGACTGCTCCATATGCTCTGGTCCTCTCCACTAAGAAGTCACACTGGGAATGTGGCTCTCCACATGTACAACACCCTTTCTTTAGTCTAGTACTTCTGGTACCTGAAGTAGAAGATCATGGCCCACCAGCCTGGAACCCTGGTTTGTTCTACTGAACAAGCCTAAAATGTTGTTGTTGCAGTTGACCCTGCAACTAGTGCTTTGGTCCTCTATAAGGAGTCCATTGCTGAGGCATCGATCACCATGGTGTAGTGTATGTGGATCCTCTCTGAGTGCCTCAAAATCCTGGTGAATGTCTAGATGGTGTCTAATGGTGTAGCGCACCAGATGAAACCTGTCTCGCTAGTCTCATTGGAGTCCTTCTCTAAGCCCTGCTAATAAGCTCCTCCTCTTATATGAGGGCCTTCTAGACAACATCATGCAAGTTTTGAGGCATCAAAATCCTCACCCTTGCATGAATGCTGACGTTAAGTCCAAACAAAAACTTGTTAATATTAAGTTTCTCGGTATTCAGGTGTGGAGCAAATCGAAGTAGCTCCATGAAACGAGCCTCATACTCGGGCACCATATGCCTGCCTTGTCGCAAGGAGTTGAACTCATTGAGATACCTCTCCTGGAACCGTTCCTCGAACAATTCCCATGACACGTTTTCAACTTCCATGTTCAATTGCGGTAGGAGCGTCTTCCACCATACAAGAGCGCTTCCCTTCAGTTGAAAGACCTCCATGTGGACTTTCATGTTGGAGGTATAGTTGCGAAGTGAAAATCACATCACCATATTCTTCAACCATGCCTCGGCAACTGCTCCGTCCAGGGCACAAAATAACTCGGGAAATTTGACCTTCTCGAGTTCGCAGTGAATGCTACCAGTACCGACTGAAGAATGCAGTGGACACTCAGGAGGTGTCAACACCTTGGCGTCATCTCTATCCAAACGATTGATCAATGCCTATTGGGCTCGTGATATGATCAGTTTTATGATAGTTATTAGAAACTTTTGCCAAATGTATATATGTGTTTTTCATGTTTTGGAGAAGCTTTTTGAATAATTTTGTGCCAAAACGGTATGATCTACACCAGGTACATAGGATTAGTGTTTAATGTATATATTGAGTATAATTCATCATGTTTTTATGTTTCCAAAGATCTAATTCACAGTTTTTGGTGTTAAACGGAAAAATCGCATCATGTTTTTTCTTCCGACACTCAGTCTGACACGCCATCCAGTACTCCATCCTGTACTCCATCCAGTACCCGGTCAAACACTTCATCCAGCACTACGTCCTGCAAAAATGGTCGGTGATTTGACAGTTATGGTATTGCGGCCAGTGGTGGGTGAATGAGGAACATGGGTTTTTCTTGTGCTTTCCCCCTCCAACTACTGAAATCTTGACAACTCAGTTTAGGTTGTTGAGCAGGGTGATTATTGGCTCGCTCTATTTCGATAGTTAGGGCACCATTAATGTAATTTGCCTTTTTTAGAAGTGGTTCGACCCTCCAGTGGTCGACCACTTGGTCTGTAAATGTTATAAATACCAATGTGGTGGTCAGATAGAATTTAAGCAATAGAAGAACCAGTGTATTGGAGACAAACACGATTTTACTCTGTTTTTCCATTTTTCATTGCCAGAATTATATAAAACTGTGTTTTTGAGTTTTAATGGTGAAATCGATTTGCTGAGTTCGTGGTGTGCCTTCAATAAGTGACCACGACTTGTTGGGGGGCCCATCAACATTCTGGTAATTTTTCTTTAAGTTATTTATGCATTTTATAGATTAGATGCCTCTTGTTTATTTCTTGTACATGCATTGTTACTTTTCCTTTGTTATTTAATTTGTCGTTGTAGTTTAATTATTTTAATTCTCTTTTTCAGGTTAGTATGAAGGCTTGTGTTAATATGAGTTGATTCTGTAGTTAGGAATGAATTTGCAATTTCATACACTAACCTCGTGTGCAATTAAACGTTAGATTGTGTTTTATTTATGCTTTTAGAATCAAGTTTAAAACATAGTTTGAAATAGAGTAGAACATAGTTTTATTTCATGTTTTCTTTACCAAGGATTTGATGGATGGATAGGGTTAGCTTCATTTTTTTTAATTATAGATTGCTTATTCCATTTTTATGTAGATCTTTCTTAACTAGTTGTTGGTTAATGTATTCCTTAGTTTACCTTTTATATGTCATGTTTTAATTCATGTTCTTAAGCACTTTATTTCTTGCATTTTGAATTATTAAAATAGATATAGCATAGTTTCATTTTATGAAATTTATTTCCTAGAATTAGATTGCAATTACAATTCTTAGTTAATGATTGAATTTAATTATGAATTTTTCTTACATAGCATAGAGTACAATTGTAATCTCATTATATTGTTGATGGTTAATAATTCCATGAATATGCAGGGTAATTGACGATTATTTCTGTAATGGCTAAGTTCTCATTGGATTTTTCAATCCATACCTTTCACTTTGCTATTGATATCATTATTGATCTTATACCGCTTGAATTATCTTTTTTTGTCAAGTTCCATCGAGATATTATAAGACACAAAAGACATTCACACAACCACCAACACTATATTTGAGTTTTCATAGGTTAAAAGAAAGTTTCTTGCTTTCATAGATCAGAAGGAAAGTTTCACTTATAAAATCCACAGACTGATACCAAAAACCAGGAGGTAGCTCAACTCAAAGAGATAAAATAGTCTCTGAAGGGACTAACACAAGGAGAACTATAGAATAATAAATTGAAGCACCAATCTTATCGAGACATGAGGCAAGACCACTTGAGCCTTCTGTAGAATCAAACAATACAACCTTTGATTTTACACCACCACCAGGAAATCCTAACTTTGAGGACATCATAGACCCTGAACAAGTGAATCTTTTGTTTGGTAGTTCAGCTAATGTAATTATCTCTCAAACTGACATAGAAACTTTGGCACCAATAGTTTCAACTAGCTCGAGTAGAGTCCTAGACATTCAATCCATAGGAAGACTTTTCCATCAAAAGGAAACCTTGTTCTCTTCAAATATAAAACCACTTAGGTACTCTCTTTTTGGAAACCAAGCCAATATGGATGATCAGGAGGACCATAACAATGTAAGACAGGGGGAGGAAGAAGAAACGGGAAACCAAACCGAAACTACCGTCAGGTTTCCGATTTTAGACACCACTCCAAATGTCAACATGAAGAATATTCCTCTCTCAACACTACCTACCTTTTATGGTAAAACCAATGAATATCCAGACATAATCCTATTTGAATTTGACATCTTTTGTAGGAGCTACAACTATGTACAAGATGCCCAGAAACTAAAATTCTTTCCTGCCACCCTGAAAGACTCCGCACTAAGATGATTCATGGGGTTGGGAGAATCCGGTATTAGGTCTTGGGAAGCCATGAAAGAAATATTTCTTAAGAAGTAACAAGACTACTGCAAGACCAAAGAGTCTCGTAATGAAATCTTTAAAATCCAACAGTTAGAAGATGAGACCCTTGAAGATTATATGGAAAGATTTGGTTATATCTCCTAGAAGTCAAAATACCATGACCTCCTAGAGGATGAAATTAGGGCTCATTTCAGAAGAATATATAGATATTATTAAACTGATGGCATTAGGTGACATCTCCCATAAACCACTTTTCAAAATATGTGAAATGTGTAAAAGTTACTCAAGGAGTAGAGCCAAAACAAGAAAGAATATTCAAAACCCTTGCAATAGAAGATTAAAACCAGTTAGTTCAGGTGGTATTACGAGAGAAGAGATAGGGAACCTTTTGGAAAACTTCAAAACAAATATCTTAAGCATAGTAGGTTCCCAGTTGGACACCTTAAAAATAAAAAAGAAATAGGAGGAGGAAAATGCAGCAATAAGCATATATTGCCCAAGATGCAGGAGGAAGCATTCCTTAAGGGAATTCCCATTAGATAACATTTCAATTTGTGGCTTTTGTATAGAAGACCATGTGACTTAAAAATGTCCATCATTTCCGAGTTTATTAGCCATATATAGGAGTGGAGATCCTGGGGAGTCTTCTTATGCACCTAGGATGCCATGGAAACCTAGGAACCAACCCACATACCCATATCTACAATCTCAAGTTCCATCCTATTATCAACAAAAACAATAGTGGAACTCACCAGGTTGGAAAAACTGGTCTACTCAGTACCAATATCCTTGGTTTCAAGGATGGAGAGGAGGACATAACCAAGGAAACCCTCAAGCTCCACCTATCCCTATGTCCAACCATCATTATCTTCATTTCCCACCGAACACTCCATAGCTTCTGTCAGGTTTTGTTCCACCGCATTTACCTCCTATTCCACAACAAAAACCATTACAATATCAAAATGAAAGCTCCCCGAGAAAAACACTAATACTGACATAACCAGTGTCGAATCCCAATAATAAGCCTCCTCAACCTCTTCACAATGTTGATATGCAGGCCTTCCCGACATATGTTATTACTCTTGTTCCATTACAGGAAATTCAACTAAGATCGGGAAACTTTTTGGAGAGGCAGAGACCTTCAGTAGTCATCCAGGAAGAAGAAGAAGAAGAAACCACCAAACAACCCATGGATGACACTAGGTGGGAAGATGTTATTATCTCGAAGAATCAAGAACCGAAGCTTTCCAAAAACGAAACTTCACAAATTATGAAGGTACCTCCTTATCCAAACCGATTCGTAATCGACAAACCTACCACCGGACCAGAATTTGACATTTTGAATGGATTGAAAAATATTTGTGTCAAGATTCCCCTACTTCAATCCATTAAAGACATTCCAATCTATAGTAAGGTAGTCAAATAATTGTGTATTAAGAATCCATGTAGGAAGAAAAAGGACTCCCCTATACTACATTTGGTAGGAGGACTTTCTAATTACATATCAGAGCAGCCAAAACTAG
>ML777604.1:1492634-1504251 GCA_009831015.1 Picea engelmannii | reverse complement strand
CGCCACCAATACTGGATCCATTTGATTAGTTCGCGTTCCGAGGGCCAGAGCCCCAGAAATTTCCCTATTAGGGCGTGATCTTGCATGTATTGTTTATGTTCCTCAATGCGGGGCGAGTTTATGACGTATTTTGGGGATTTCGGGGCTTGCGGAATGCACTTACCGGGGATCCAAGGAGCCGAAGCGTTTGCTGGGTTGTCTTCTTTTGCCGCGTCCATGTCCGTGTCCCTATCCTTGAATGTGCCTTCGACTAACAGCTGCGCGCGCATTTCCTGTGGTGTTTCGAAGGTCGGCCTTCTCCATTTGATGGCTGGATCCAAATTTGCGGTGACTTGGCTGTAGGATACGCCTGTCGGCGCCTCCCCAGGCCCTTGCGGGAGCCCTTGCGGGGCCATTGTATTGTTGCCTCAGTCCTCTGCGGCGTGTGAAGACGAAACCCTAGCGGAACCCCCCCTTTCTAAAATTATTATTTTCTTAAGTTAGATTGTGTTTTATTCATGCTTTTAGAATCAAGTTTAAAATAGAGTTTGAAATAGAGTAGAAAAGAGTCTTATTTCATGTTTTCTTTACCAAGGATTTGATGGATGGATAGGGTTAGCTTCAGTTTTTTTAATTATAGATTGCTTATTCCATTTTTATGTAGACATTTCTTAACTAGTTGTTGGTTAGTGTATTCGTTAGTTTACCTTTTATATGTCATGTTTTAATTCCTGTTCTTAAGCACTTTCTTTCTTGCATTTTTAATTATTAAAATATATATAGCATAGTTTCATTTTATGACCTTTCTTTCCTAGAATTAGATTGCAATTACAATTCTTAGTTAATGATTGAATTTAATTATGAATTTTTCTTACATAGCATAGAGTACAATTATAATCTCATTATATTGTTGATGGTTAATAATTCCATGAATATGCAGGGTAATTGACGATTGTTTCCATAATGGCTAAATTCTCATTGGATTGTTTAATCCATACCTTTCACTTTGTTATTGATATCAATATTGAGCTTACACCCCTTGAGTTATCTTTTGTTGTCAAGTTCCATTAAGATATTATAAGACACCAAAGACATTCACACAACCACCAACACTATATTTGAGTTTTCATAGGTTAAAATATAGTTTTTTGCTTTCATAGATCAGAAGATAGTTTTATTGTTGTTGTAGGATAGATAGTCTTTTGTTTTGATAGATTAAAGAGTAGTTTTTCTTATCATACATTAAAGGTTAGTTGTTAATTCTTCTTTCTTTCAATCAAATAGATTTCCTTTTATGAATTAGAAAGAGTTTTAAAGTTTGAATTAAGAATAGAGTTCACTTGCCTCTTAGCTTAGCTAGTTGTTCAATGAGCAATTTTAATTAGATTACTTGCTGTAGAAGTTATCTGAGGGTAGTCAGTTGTTTACTTTCTTTAATAGGTTTAATTGCTTACTTGTCTATTCTTGCTTTGATAGTATAGTTGCTTGTTTATTCACTTGCTTTTACAGGGTTGTTGCTCATTGAATTTAGGTGGGCTAGTGAAAGTAGTTTTCTTTTGCTATTTGTTTATTGTTATGCTTAATAGTTTGTCTTGCTTATTGTTATGAACTAGTTTGATTTAAATAGGGTTTCACTTGTTTTTCTAGAAGTATCCATCGATCCTTGATCCAAAAGTACTTAGGTTACATAGTTTTAAGTTTCTTAGTAAGGTTTTCTCATTAGATAGGTTTTCTTGAATAGATTAACCCTTAGATAGCCACTTCCTTAGTTAGAATATACTACTACCATCCCTTCTACCTTCGACATATATTTTTCTACAACTCTAAGTTTACTTACCCCAGGTTGACAATTTAATTGAGGGTTTTCAAGTGTGTTTTTAGTGCATATATAACACCCATCAGTGCCTCAGACATCCTTTAGAAGGATCTCATCAGCCCAACCACATCACCGACAACTATCTATTCATGCCCAACAACCTGTTCGTCTCCCTAGGGGTTAGACACCTCGGGCATGGATACTACTAGGGGCATCGCGCCTCCTCCCATAGCACCCCGTTGTCTTCCTCCATGGC
Organism: Picea engelmannii; assembly: GCA_009831015.1. Taxonomy (NCBI): domain Eukaryota; kingdom Viridiplantae; phylum Streptophyta; class Pinopsida; order Pinales; family Pinaceae; genus Picea; species Picea engelmannii. Next base: position 1,502,200 of record ML777604.1, on the reverse strand, counting down.
ATCCTCTGACCATGATTATTTGCATGAATACAAATCAATTTAATTAGTGATATTTTATAAACAATTATCTAGTCAATGGAATCTGTACTGATCCCAAGTCCCAGGTCGAACCGGCTTTGATACCATATCTAAAGATCCCTGTCATTACAACAACATGTTATTCATAACAAGTGCATTTTTTTTTTTAATTTTAAAGAAGGAAGGTAACAACGTGTTGGCAGCCCTACATGATTTTTGTCTTCTTCTTTTTTTGACAAACAAACAATTCCTATAGCTGCCTACGCTTCGTCGTGAAAATATTTGAAGGTGACTTTTAGATTATGGAAACAATGTTTTGATTATTCCTTTTTTTTTTTTTTTTTGCAGTTTTATACTTCATTTATGACTGAAAGCATGAATGAAGTATTAAAACTTCAAAATCATATTTTAATTTAAAAAAGAAATAAGGCTTGGTCTTGAAAGGTTTAATATATTTTAACCCCTTCTACTGAATGCTTTTTTTCTTTGAACTCATAAAATAAACACTTGTTTTAAGATTTTCATTGGATTTAAAGTTATACCGTGGATACTTTGTATGCCAAGAATTGATTTACAAAGAGACTTTAGGCGTGTTTCATTTAAGATTCATGGTAAGTCAACTTTGGTTTTAAATCTCGATATGCTTTTGGCTTGTAAAGAACATCCTCTCCTAACCTTAGCAGCTTGACTTCACTCTTTACATTTGATGAGATTTAAACATAACTCAGTCGTACCATATACTCTATGTGAAGTGGCATTATGAATCCACAGATCCATCATTACGAGCTAAGGTTTTCATTCACTCGGTCCTCAGGGCATCCATTACCTTCAAACGCCCGATTTGCATGGCTTGGAATCCCTTGTGCTCACATTCTGGACACACTAGGGTGACTGCTAGCTTACTCCTTTGTTTTAGGCTGGTGTTTTTCTCTATTACTGATCCCCCTTATACTCACAACGAGTTCTAGTCACCTTTGTGATTGTCTGTCCAATCCCGTTTTGCATACCAGAGACACGTTTTTGCAGGAGCGTTTATGAGAAAATTGTGATGAATTAGATCAAACCCTTGAAAAACCAGAACCGAAATGAGCCCTTTTACCTTCATCGTGAGAAATTTCTCTAGAAATTGGATCATTGCAGAGATATGTCTCGATTTTTGGAGGTAAATTTCTTCATTTTTTCATTCCGGTTGAGGAAAATGTTTTTTTATTTATTTTTATTTTGCTACAACAATTCCTGTAGAAACCCCTGTGGTGGACAAACCATTGATAGAGAAGCCTCTCGGGCTCTCAAATGCCAGGCTTGATATTTTGTATGAAAACCCTCACGCAAGGGCATTGCCCGAACAACCTTTATCTGAGGAACAAGATGCTAGTCCTGGGGTTTTTAAAGATCCCAAGTATGAACATTTTGTCTTCCTGAATCCCTTTATCAAACTCAACCAAAAACCTACAATGGACAGTGGAAGTGTTTTGACACACATTCTTATGTCTCCTCAATCAACTATTCCAGATCCATGGTGTGAGGTGTGTTTATTTTGGATAGACAAGTATTACACAGATGCCCCCTCCCTTCAAGAGAATATCAATACCCTCACAACTCAGATTGACTCATTAACGGTTGAAAACCATAGACTCAAGTTCAGTGCACAAAGGCAAGGGAAACGCCTGAAGAGAACTGGAAATATAATAATAATAAATGTTGAGTGTGTCAAAGCTATGATGAACACTAAAGTCTTATAATTCGAATTTAACATTCAGTTGAAAGGTAAGATTTATTTTTTTTATCTTAGTTATGCTTTTATTGTTACTTTCTAATTAATATGGATTAATGTAGGTTTCTGATGGTAACAATAAGATTGGCAGATTCTATAGCCAAGTCAAATTTATCATATAGAAATTTAGATTATGTTAGTTAAATTAATATCTAAATTTATTTATTTTCATTTTTCCTTTCAGGATATTGGGCAGCTTGTGGAGACATAATGATATGGAGCATTTTTGGGGTCATTAGCCATTTTTTTTTTTGGCTCATTTTGTAAACAAAAACAAACTCTTTTAATCTTAAGAGATACAATTTGATATTGAGTGGTTTTATTACCCTCTATTTTTGTAATTAGCAAATCATCCTGGGATTTGATTCTATCTTAGAATATAGGATGCTTAATTTTCCTAAACTCTTTAAATACTACATCTTTTTGTAATGAAACCATCCTGGCCTGGGGCATAAGATGGACGTTTGATTTACAGACTTTAATGGAACATCAATACACATTTCGTCTATAGCTTCTTGTGGATGGTGTCTTCATTTAAGTTTTGTTTATCCTAAAATGATAATAGGTTTTGATATCTTTAGTCTTCATGATTTATTATGTTTTGGGATAATTCTTTTATAAATCTTGTCCATAAATAATGCTTCAGATATTAATTGTGTGATCATCTGTTTAGCTTCAATTATAGGATTTCTCCTTAATTTTCGTTGAAAGATTAAATGCAATGATATTTGCTAACACATTTTTCTTAATGTGATTACTTCCAATCATGAGATCACAGTAACTATTGGTATCATTCTTTCTATTATTAAAATTCAACTGCCAACATAATTGTTTTGGATTTATTTGGAACAGACTTAAGGTTCATTGCAGGTTTCTCTCTTGGACAAGGTGGTTAAATATTTTCTGATCACACAGATGTTTGGATGCATATCATTAGCTTGCTAACATGTTAGCTCAATTTCATTTTTTCTGCTATTTGTTTATCACTAAAATTCGAATGTAAAGTTTGTCTTTTGACTATCCGTACATTTTTGTTTCATAACATTTTCTTTCATTAGTTTAAGACTTATAAAAGAAAAATCAAAATTGCTTTTATGTGCTTTCTTTATCTTCTTCTTCAAAGCAATCATTTTCACATTGAGTTTAGTAAGTTTAGATTAAAACTTGCGGCTTGTAAATAATGTATATAAATGAGAGTTATCTATCTTTTTCTTAAATATGCCTATTACAGTCACATTATAGCATATGTACATATATATATAGTATTTAGTAATTAGTTATTTATTTCTTTTATTTTATTTGTTTCTTCTAGGATTCTTAGATTGGCCAACAGAGCCATTAAACCTTTCAGAACGAGTTATACCAAACGGATTGGGTTACTTGAACAACCCCAGACCAGACTCATTCTTCCAATTGATGGATGATCATTTTTTCTCGTCAACAAATGACGCTAAAAGGAGGGTCGACTGACAAGCTGGCCTTGTAGGAGCCTTTATTTCAAATGTATTCAATTTCCCCACGGCTCCCCAAATCACTGTGTTGGAACATGCTTTCCACTTCTCATTACCCAATGTTCCCAATGAGACAGTCTCTCTCTTGTCCAAACTCACCTTTAATGGTGGGGGCAATGTATCTGCCAAAGACCACCTTAACAAGTTTTGGTGCAATTTCATCAAACATGAAATTTCTGATTTAAAAGTTTTGTGCAGATTGTTTATTTTACTTTTAGGGTCATATTAAACATGGGTTTGAGTCTTTTCCAACATATCACATTTTTTATTGGTTTTAATTTGTAGATGAATTTTTAGATGCTTTTGAAATCTATTATTACAATCAATTATGTGAAGAATTTCAGACTTTGCTAATCAATGGTGATTCATCTTCGGAAGACTTTTCGACAAGAATCCATCATGTTATCTGTAAATTTAATCTCGATGACATGTAATTTGTATTTAATCTCCTCTATGATTCTTGCATCCCTTTCATCCAGTCATATTCAATCGTGAATGATGAGCCAGTTACAAATCCCATCACTCAATTGCGAGAATTTTTTTTTTCACAGGATGAGAAGAATCCTTCCGAAAATTTTGAACAAGCAAGGGGGGTAGAATCTATTAACAAGGTTCTCACTGACAACCAAAATGGTTTTTCCTCTGAATCATTGTATTTTTAGTCTTCGACCATCTTGGAAGAAGATTTGTTTCTGGTTCAAGGTGAATTTCCCCATTCTTGTAAATCGTGCTCTAATCAATACTTAAATTCAGTTATTGAAGAAAACTTAGGTGACAATAATCATCTTAAACATTCTAACACTCCTATGAAATTGACTAGAGATGAAGATATGCAATTTGAAGGAGAAACCTTAAACCTCCATCCTCCAAAAGTACCTTATCAACATGAAAGATCAGATGTTTTTCTTGAAAGGTTTGAATTATCTATCATACGGGAGGCAAACCTAGATGATCATATTATGTTGAAGAATTTATCACCAAAATAGAGTGAACGTTTTAAAGAAAGTGAAGAGAAATGTCTTGAGAATATCATTATTAAATATCATAGCTCAAGAGATTCTTTTCATGTACTTATTTCGTGTTCCTTTTACTCTGTATATCCTGATCTCTTCTTAGATTCTGGTGGACTTGATACTTTACCCACAACATCCTACTCGTTTCCGCCACAATCATATCCTTTCGATATGCCAAGATTTGGTGAAATCAATTCCAAACATAACATTTGTAAAGTCGGATTTGACACTCTTTCACTTTCATCACTCACATCAGAAAAAGACATGTTACGAGATGATTTTACACAGTTTATTTTCAAAAAAGACAATGCACTATCTCTTGTGGAGATGAAACATTCTACGCGACATATTCGTTCTTTGATAAGCTCTAATTTTAATGTTTATGCTTCACATTTTGAGACGATCAATATCATAAAAGGAAGTGTTCAAATCAATGATCTAATTGATGTCATGAATCCTCTTATGATGCGTTCCCCGTTGATATATCCATTTCATCAAAGTCATAGTTTGCATCCTAATTTTTATGACAGGATCTTAGAATGTCTTGAAGGTTCATACATAAAAAATCTTCATAATGAAGATAAAGTTGTGTTTTCCTTAATTCTACCTAAATATCTTGGAAGTAAGCATGACATGATTTTTTTTTTATCCTCCATGTGAAGAAATTATTGAACACTTAGAGAATTGTCAGGAGGATGGGGCACTTTAGCCTTGGCTGATGGTTATGTCAGGTCTCCATAATATTAACAAGTTTTCCAAAAGCACTTACACTCATCCATGCCATTATGACCCTTATCACGACAAGATTGCATAATGGTTGGAATATTCATACATCAAGAAATTTTAAGGGAATGGTAAGATCATGCTTGCTTTGTTTTTAAATGATGATTATGAAGGTAAGTATGATATATTTCTGTCATTTTTTGATATACTACCATTCTTTTTAGTAATATTTGATGTTGTTTCCATTATAGAATTGGAGTTACTACGATGGCTACATTGGAAGCATGACTTCACATAGTATTCTGATTTGTTTAGTAGTTAGAGTAGGTTTAGGAGTAGGTTTTCATTTAGTTTCATTCCTCATTGTTTCTCTTTGTAATAATGCAGTCATGAGCACAAGTGGGTGCACCGCGAGAAAAATAATATGACTGTTGTCAGGGAATTCCGCTTGATCCTTCTCTCTTTGCTTTTTGTTGAATATTTCTTTTCAAAGCCGCAGTATTATTATGAAAATTTTAAATGGAAAGTAAAGAGATACATAAATCTGAACTGTAAATTCAACCCTGACCCAAGGTACCATGAGTAGGAATGCAGTCACATCAATGAGGATTTTTCTATGTTCTTTTATTCTCCCAAGATATATTTTGCGTGATGTTGTTAGACCCATCTTTTGTACATATTTTTCTATTTTTATTTTCTGATTTTGGTTCTTTTCTTTTGTTTTCGCTGCTTTCTAGTTAAACTTATGTCTGTGTCACCTTGTAGTTCATGGAAGGGAGCTAGAGTGCATAATTATGAAGAAACTGTTAAGTTCCTCTCAAGAGAATCGATGTCGTGAATTTCTGAAACACAGACTAGCTAAAGAAATTTTCTATTTATAACAGATTCCCTGGTCTCACTTTATAATCATGAGCATGCACGATCATCTTTAAGATTTTTACGTTGTCCCAACTTTTAAATAAAGTGACTCAAGTATGCCTTCCTATCCTTGAAAAATTGGTTTCATCTAGAAACTAACTTCATATCATAATTAAGGGAATGACTAAAAAATAACAAGTGTTCTAAAGACTGGAATTTTCAGCATCACCCCACTCTTCCGAATATTTTTAAAATTATATCAAATTGTAAACAATTTCTCAAGAGTTATGGGAAGTGTTTGTAAACCTGTTGGGATACTGAATAGTTCTTCTAGAAGCAGGTAAATGCATGCATGATTCCAAGACAAATTCGCTAGGGTACTAAACAGACCCACTGGCAGCGAAGCAATGTCAGGTTAAAGAAAATTCTCAAGTATAAATTTTAATAATGGTCATAAGCATCCTTCATTTTGAATTGAATTTTCTTGGACAGGGTAGAGACGTCAGAGTGGGTTAATTGACATCCCTGCCGAGGCTATGGATGCCTACTAGCAGCAGTGGCCTTGTCAATAGTATCAAAGCCATTGACTTGAACATTGTTGCTCTCATTTTTAAAATTTGTCACCGGATTTCATTTTAATAGGAAGATATCTGAAGCTGGACTGTGTAATGATCCTTGGAATGTGTGATGTCCTTCAACTGTATTTGATCTATAATCATTCTAATCATTCTTAACATGAACTCGTCAGTGATGCAAAGATAATTGCTTTTCCCAGTAAGTTGTCATTGTTGGTAGCCTTACATGATTTGTGTCTTCTTTTTTTTTTTGACAAACAAACAATTCCTGTAGCTGCCTACGCTTCATCATGAAAATATTTGAAGGTGACTTTTAGATTATTGAAATAATGTTTTGATTATTCCTATTATTTTTTTTATTTTTGCAGTTTTATACGTCATTCATGATTGAAAGCATGAATGAAGTATTAAAACTTCAAAATCATATTTTAATTTAAAAAAGAAATAAGGCTTGGTCTTGAAAGGTTTAATATGTTTTAACCCCTTCTACTGAATGCTTTTTTTCTTTGAAATCATAAAATAAACACTTGTTTTAATATTTTCCTTGGATTGAAAGTTATACCTTGGATAATTTTTATGGCAAGAATTGATTGACAAAGATACTTTAGGTGTGCTTCATTTAAGATTCATGGTAAGTCAACTTTGGTTTTAAATCTCGATATGCTTTTGGCTTGTAAAGAACATCCTCTCCTAAACTTAGTGGCTTGACTTCACCCTTTACATTTGATGAGATTTAAACATAACTCAGTCGTACCATGTACTTTGTGTGAAGTGGCATTATGAATCCATAGATCCATTTTTACGAGCTAAGGTTTTCAATCACTCAGTCCTCAGGGCATCCATTACCTTAAAACGCCTAATTTTCATGGCTTGGAATCCCTTGTGCTCACATTCTGGATGCACTAGCGTGACTGCTAGCTTACTCCTTTGTTTTAGGCTAGTGTTTTTCTCTGTTATTGATCCCCCTTATACTCACAACAAGTTCTGGTCGCCTTTGTGACTGTCTGTCCAATCCTGTTTTGCATACCAGAGACACGTTTTTGCGAGAGCGTTTCTAAGCCAACAATGATGAATTAGATCAAACCCTTGAAAACCCAGAACTAAAATGAGCCCTTTTACCTTCATGGCAGGCAGTTTCTCCAGAAACTGGATCATTGCAGAGATATGTCTCGTTTTTTGGAGGTAAATTTCTTCGTTTTTTCATTCTGGTTGAGGAAAACGTTTTTTTATTTATTTTTATTTTGCTACAACAATTCCTGTAGAAACCCCTGTGGTAGAAAAAACCTTGATAGGGAAGTCTCTTGGGCTCTCAAATGTTAGGCCTGATATTTTGTATGAAAACACTCATGCAAGGGCATTGCCCGAACAACCTTTATCTGAGGAACAATGTGCTAGTCCTGGGGGTTTTTAAGATCCCGAGTATGAACATTTTGTCTGCCTGAATCCCTTTATCAAACTCAACCAAAAACCCACAGTGGACAGTGGCAACATTTTAACGCACAGTCTTATGTCTCCTCAATTAACTGTCCCAGATCCATGGTGTGAGGTGTGTTTATTTTGGATAGACAAGTATTACGCATATGTCCCCTCCCTTCAAGCGAAGATCAAGACCCTCACAACTCAGATTGACTCATTAACGGTTAAAAACCACAGGCTCAATTTCAGTGCACAAAGGCAAGGGAAATGCCTGAAGAGAACTGGAAATGTAATAATAAAAAATGTTGAGTGTGTCAAAGATATGATTAACTCTGAAGTCTTATAATACGAATTTAGCATTTAATTGAAAGGTAAGATTTGTTTTTTTTTTTATCCTAGTTATGATTATATTGTTATTTTCTAATTAATATGGATTAATTTAGATTTCTATTGGTAACAATAATATTGGCAGATTCTGTAGCCAAGTCAAATTTCTCATATAGAAATTTAGAATATGTTAGTTAAATTAATATCTAAATTTCTTTATTTTCGTTTTTCCTTTCAGGATATCGGGCAGCTTGTGGAGACATAATGATATGGAGCATTTCTGGGGTCATTAGCCATTTTTTTTTTGGCTCATTTTGTAAATAGAAACAAACTCTTTTAATCTTAAGAGATACAGTTTGATATTGAGTGGTTTTATTACCCTCTATTTTTGTAATTAGAAAATCATCCTAGGATTTGATTCTATCTTAGAAGATAGGATGCTTAGTTTTCCTAAACTCTTTAAATACTACAACTTTTTGTAATGAAACCATCCTGGCCTGGGGTAGAAGATGGACGTTTGATTTACAGACTTTAATGGAACAACAATACACATTTCGGCTTTAGCTTCTTGTGGATGGTGTCTTCATTTATGTTTTGTTTATCCTTAAATGATAATAGGCTTTGATAGCTTTAGGCTTCACGATTTATTATGTTTTGGGATAATTCCATTATAAACGTTGTCCATAAATAATGATTCAGATATTAATCGTGTGATCATCTGTTTAGCTTCAATTACAAGATTTCTCCTTAATTTTCATTGAAAGATTAAATGCAAGGATATTTGCTAATAGATTTTTCTTAATGTGATTACTTGCAATCATGAGATCACAGTAACTATTGGTATCATTCTTTCTGTTATTAAAATTCAACTACCAACATAATTGTTCTGCATTTATTCAGAACAAACTTAAGGTTCGTTGTAGGTTTCTCTCCTGGACAAGGTGGTTAAATGTTTTCTGATCGCACAGATGTTTGGATGCATATCATTAGCTCGCTAACAGGTTAACTCAATTTCATGTTTTCTACTATTTGTTTATCACTGAAATTTGAACGTAAATTTTGGATTTTGACTATCCATACGTTTCTGTTTCATAACATTTTCTTTCATTAGTTTAAGACTTATAAGAGAAAAATAAAAAATGTTTTATGTGCTTTATTTATCTTCTTCTTCAAAGCAATCATTTTCACATTGAGTTTAGTAAGTTTAGATTAAAACTTGCAGCTTGTAAATAATGTATATAAATGAGATTCATCTATCTTTTGCTTAAATACCCCTATTACAGTCACATTAGAGCATATGTACACACACACACACACACACACACACACACACACACACACACACACACAC
>ML777604.1:1472721-1484697 GCA_009831015.1 Picea engelmannii | reverse complement strand
CGTGGATGTTTCCCCGTAGGGGATTTACCACATGAAAACATCGGTGTGTTGATCTTTGATCTGGTTATGTAAGTGGTTACTGAAGGTGTTAGTCCTCTATTGGAATACCTGTGTTGTCGAACACAGATTGTACATCAATTTGTTTTCAACAGCTTCAACTAGTTGTTCCAAGAATGAGAAGTTAACAGGTTAAGGTTGATATAAACGAGGAATCCTATGAGGTTAAGGCACTCTGGTAACAAGAATCTTGTCACTTTTGTAGCTTAAGGTAAACATTTTAGTCGAGCAGGGAAAAGGCTTGGTTTCCAGGGGAGGCAGTGAGATTTCCACATGAACAAATCATAAAGTATTAAAGGTTTTGTGCACCTTGAATCTTTAGGAAATAGTGAATGCCTTATTTTTTGAAGATGAACAAGGAACCTAGTTACCATAGAATTGGTGCAGGGCGCTATCTAGTTTCTTAAAAAAGAACAACTAAAACATTTAGAAACAAGTAATTTGACATTTTTGGAAGCAAACAACCTTTCTGGATTTACCAACTATGGTGCAGGAATATTGTATCATAAACATCAATCAATATTCATATACATGTAATTAGAAGCAATATAAAAATGAAATTACACACAAGTACTTCCACCAAAGGAATAAATCTTGAGTTGTTGTCTTGCTCGTGTGCTCCATCCATCTCCTTCTTGCCGACCGATAAGACCTCACTGGTACCTCCCAGCCAACACTAGGGATATTCTTCTCCCCCCTGAGCCCCCCGAGCCGAAAATGGGCCACACACACAATACCATAGAATGCTAGCTCCCATCTCACCTCACAAGGTCGAGCTACCACTCATTATCCTAGCTGGGTATCCCAACTACCACAAGAGAAATTCAAGCAAGATAGAATTTCGATAGCGTAACCTTACACAAACCAAACGTGATCCATACTCCTCCTCTGCCATTCTTTTTATAGATTTTTCAAGTGATTAGTTTCATAAACCTTCATTATATTCCTTTTTCATTTATTTAATTAGGAAAAACCTCCCCCGTACACATGTCGCCTGATCCCCCAGTTGCACCAGAAAATCAATTTATTAAATAATTAAATTTTCATGTTTCCCTCACCCACCTAAAATATTTCCTAAAAATGCTCCTCGGTGTCCCATTATTCCCTTACAATTCTTAAATGACTTACACCTTACTTAAATCCTAGATGAGTTTATAAATATAAATTTCCAAGGCTAGATTCCTTACTAAGTTAGACATTCCCTTTTTTCTTTAAGTTTCCCCTTTTCTTAAAGTTTCCCTTTTTCTTTAAGTTTCCCCCTTTTTAACTAAGTTTAGAATTATCAAGTTTAGACAAACAACCATTTACCCCCTTTTAATAAATAAACCTTCATTAAAAATTTTACTTTAATTAATAAAGCTTGAATTTTCTTTACCCCCTTCTTGTTATATGTCTAATTATTATTTTTTTTGCTCAGAGGTTCTACTTAGACCTAGGTTTTAAATTCATTAGGCTTGGCGACAGTTCTTAAGGGATTTTTTTTTATTAAACTTTACTCATCACATCATTCATTTTAAGGCCGACCAGGTCCTAAGGAGGCATAGTTTTCTAGGCACTAGGTTTATTAACTTACCATAGTTAAAATCGTGACGTGCCCTTCAGGACACATTATGTGCTCCAAGGGTGTCACTTGCCTCTTGAATGAATTTCATAGACACCAAACCCCTGGAGTCAATACTTCGTTAGGTGATCTTCAAGGAGACTAAGGGCCTCTAAGGATTAAGGACCCTGCCTTATTGCACTCCCCTTAGAATAATTCTGAGTGACTATCACAGTCTTCCCTCATGACATTGTGGTTCTTCTCAAACTATGTAATCGTTAACATATAGTTTGAGCCACGTCGGGAGTGCTAGTATGATGTTGGAATCCTGCTGCCACACCTCTCCCTCAATGCCTCTGGTTTTCGTGCATGACCCATTTACTCTGAATGTGAGTCAGGTTGGCAAGTTATCGTCAGCCTACATCCATCAATGAAACATGTCAGCGATAACAATCAACATCATAATATCTAATCATATGTACATATGTCACATCAACAACATTCAAACCCTAACAGTCCACTCCCTGATTCGATCCGGAGTCCAAGGACTTTCATCGATGCTTCAACATCCTCTAACGTCCAAAGTCATGCACACTCATGAGAACCTAGTCAATAGCACCCGTTGATGTAAATACAACAAAAATAACATATCATCAAATCCACAATACCTCATAATCATAATCAAAACATCCAATAGTATAATGACCCAGATCAATTGCACGCAAGTGTCCTCAAAGAATAAGTCTTCTTAGTGCGTGCAAGAGAGGGATGTTACACCAACAATTATATATGCATTAAATATAACCAATAATGAGAGGAGAATAAAAAAGTGAAGATAGGGAAGAGAAAAGGGAAAAGAGTGAACGAAGTAGAAGGCATAAAATAAGAATAAGTATGGGAGAAGTAGAAGAAGAGGAAGAATACGAAGGGGAGAAATAGGAACAGTAAGGATGGGATAAATAAGAAGAAGAATAAGGGGAAGATGAGGAGGAGGAGGAAGAGGATGAGGGTGATAAAATGAATAATAAGAGGAAGGAGGGGAAGAGGAGGAGAAGGATGAAGAGGGTGAGGGGGATAATAAGAAGAAGAATAGGAATACAAAGGGGGAAAACAGGAGGAGGAGGAGGAGGGGGGAAAGTAGAAGAGGATGAAGAGGAAGAAAGAGAAGATGAAGAAAAAGAGGAAAAGGAGGAGGACTAATAAGAGTAGTCAAAGTAAAAGTAAGAGGGAGAGGACGATAATGTTTTATTTATATTTTGTTAAATTTATTCTTCATATTTATACATTTTTACATTCAAAACCCTATGCATGATAAATATGCCTCTACATCTCAAACCAGATCCATAAAACCCACAAATCTATAATAGGTTGTTCATTATTTAGAAAAATGAAGAAAATTTAGGGAAATAAATTCCATAACAAAAAAACAAAAACAAAAAAAATGAGGGAAAATGAAGAGATTCTTACCTTTGATCCATTGGAGGGACACACAAAAGTTTGTTGGACTCAAATTATCCTAAGGAATTTGACAAGATTATTTGCACAATTTCTAGATAGCTCTCTAACACAAGAAAAAGTTGAATCTATCCAAGAAAGTGTAAAAGTCACTTTATTCCAAAAATGCAAGAGCATAAGGATGCAAAAGAAATGTCTGAATCCATTATGCATTTTATTTTGCATCCTCCTTGCACTACTATTTGTTCATCTTCATAAATTATTGTAGCATCCTTCTATTTCCATGGGTATATTCCCATTTTCAACTACACATACCTAAGGAAAGGGCCCATTTATACCTTTATACCTTTGGGATAATAATCCCTCTAGTTTATAGCCTAGTTGCCAATGCTAGTTTGTATGGTTTTAATTCCCAAGTGTTAAATGCAATATGAATATTCACAAATTTAATTCTAATCTAAATGGTCCTAGCTAGGAACTAGGAATGATAATAAATATAGAACTAAAATAAATGAATGAAAATAATCATAGAAATCAATTTGTTGTTTAATTCCTTGTAGATTTATTAGATAACCAATAGGAAACCAAGGTAAACCTATAATTTGATTGAAAATTACAACTTTATATCCATATATTAACATCGTTAAATAACCCAATGGATATGTATACATCTTGTAGTGATTTTGGAAAATGACGTAAATAATAATGCCAACAATAGACATACACTAGAATCAAAATAAAAAAAGGTGGTCAACAAGATTCTCAATTAACAACAAAGAAAGTTTACATTTTGGATTGGCATTGTAAGATTTCTTTGTAAACTAGTGTGGTGTGTTGGTCGATTGCCCGACGAATGTATCCAAATGTAGGTGGACCTCTCAACCTATTGAACCCAGGAGATGTTTGATCAACCACCAATGCTTGATGTTCCAACACCCCCTCATCAATACACAAGTTTGGAAATTTAGGAGGTTAAATTACATCATCAAGACACACCCCCATAATTGCATATTCTTGAAGCCCAAGCATCATGTGGAGCTTGATAAATTTGGATTTAGATAAAGGTTTGGTTAAGATATCAACAACTTGATATTCGGTTATGCAATATTCAATAGAGACAATGTTTTCATGAACCAACTATCTCAAGTAGTAGGAATGGATCTCAACATGCTTCATCTTAATGTGGGAAACATGAATATCAACAACTTGTATGACACTTTGGTTATCACAACAGATTTTAGTCTAGGTATGAACAGGAAGGCCAATATCTCCTAATATTTGGTGAATCCATACAACATCAATACCTTCTTGAACAATGCCACAATATTCTTATTTTGTAGTCAACAAGGAGACTACCTTTTGTTTCTTGCATGAACACACTGAAGGTGTAGTTATATAGCGAACCACATAGCCAAAAGTGCACTTCCAATCATCATCGTCTCCAACCCAGTTGGATATGGTGTGGTTGACTAGCGAATCTAAACTTCGACAATACTCGATACCAAAATGAGTGGTACACTTCATATAAAGAACAATTATTTTGACTGCTTTCTAGTGCCTTTCTTTTGAGTCCTGCATGAATCGAGAAACCACACTAAGAGAAAAGGAAATGCTAGTTTGAATATGATTAAGGTAAATAATACTACCAACCAATTTTTGATAAAGTGTAGCATTGACTAGGAGTGTTTGATAGGTTTTGGTAATATTCACTCTAGATTTAAAAGGAGTAGCACAAGGCTTGAAATAAGCCATCTTAAAATGCGTCAACAAATCCATCACATATTTAGACTAAGAAATGAAAAATCCATCACAAAGTGGTAATACTTGAAGACCCAAAAAATAATGCAGAGTGCCAAGGCCTATCATATCAAAGGAGTCAACAAGTTGTTTCTTCAATCTAAGGATGAGATCATCATTATTGCCAGTAAAGAGTAAATCATCTACATATACAACAACAATCGGAGTGTCTCCATTCGTGTGGAGAATATATAGGTTGTGATCAGATTCACACCATTTGAAACCAAGATGAAGGAAAAAATGGTCGATCTTATCATACCAATCTTGAGGAGCCTTCTTCAAACCATAAAGTGACTTCTTAAGTCAAAACATTAGATTCAAATCTTTCACAAATCCAGGTGGTTTTTCCATGAAAATTTATTTAGATAGGTGCCCATGAAGAAACAAAATCTTCACATCCATCTTATGGATTTTCCATCCAAAATGAGTAGCGAGGGAAAGGATCGGTCAAACTAAGTTCATGTTTACAACGAGGGAAAAGGTTTCATTGTATTCGATGTCTTCTTGTTGAGAAAATTATTTTAGGATGAGGCATACTTGATGTCGCTTAACAACACCTTCAGAGGTAAATTGGGTCTTGTATACCCATCTACACTTCACATTGTTCTTTTCTTGTAGTCGAGGAACCAAGTCCCAAGTATGATTCTTGGAAAAAGAATCAATTTATGTCTTCATTCAAGTGGTACTTCAACATCTGAGTATGGAACATGCTCTGAGGTTTCAAGAATAAGATTCATGAAGGAAATGTTGGCATGTTGATTTTGACTTCATGTCAAATGTTTGCAGGAGGAATGTCTATTAGCAACTCCAACAAATTCATTTTTCTTGGAATCTCATAGAGGTATACAAGAAACAAGTGAACCATGGTTTAATTCACTAGGTTTATCAAAAATTGGAGGATATTCAGTCGATGGACTAGTTGAAACAAAGGATGATGAACTGGTCGACTGAGAGATCAACAGTCTAGTTGAAATAGGGAGAAAATTCAACAATCCAATCGAAGGAATGGATAATGGAACATGAGCACCAATGTGAGAGAAAACATCAAAGGGATCATCCTGTAGTAATCTAGAAGAGGCATTCAAAAAATTAATTCTAGAATACTTCTCATCAAACCAAACATTATGTCTGATAATTATTTGTCATTTGATGGGATCAAACAATCGACAAGATTTTGAATATTTAGATTATCTGATCATGATGCAATCATGAATTTCTGCATCCAACTTATTTATGAAATCATATGCAATGTGAGCCCATGAAACACATCCAAACACATGAAGGTGGTCGATTGAAGACTTCTTCCCATACAATCGTTTGATTGGTGTCATGGAAGCAACAACTCAAGTTGAGATGTGATTGAGAAGATAATTTTCACAACACACCACTTCATCCCAGAAGTAATGAGGAAGGTCTTTAGCCTACAAAATACATCTATCAATTTTTACTAACGTCAAATTCTTGCATTCTGCAACTCCATTCTACTGAGGTGTGTGAGGAACTGACCACTTCCAGTCAATACCAGATCAAAGTATCTATTCTTCAAAGTGTCAATTGATATACTCACCACCATTTTTTGATCTCAAGCATTTGTTGGGTCAAACACATCGCTTTCTAGCAAAGGCCCAAATCTCCTTGAACTTTTAAAAAACAAGGTTCTTATTCTTCTAGAAAAAGACCTAGGTGAATTGAGAGAAATCATCAATGAAAGTCAAAATGTACCTTGATCCTTATGGTGAAGGTAGATTGATGCAACAACCATCATTGATAACCGATTCTAGTAGGTTTTGTGCTTGCCACGGTTTCCCATAGTGGAATGGTTCCTGATGATGCTTCCCAAGCACACAACCCTTACATACGCCTTCAAGGGGAAACACCTTCGACAAACCAACAACCATTTTTTGAGTTTCTAGTGCGTGCAGACTTGAAAAAACCATATGTTTGAGTCATTCATGCCAAATTTGATTTCTCTCATCAGTGTTAGAAATAAGTACAGTCGTTTCAGGTTCAGGTTGAGTCAAGTCACGAAACTTGTACAAATTGTTCATCAAGTCGAGAAGATTGCCATCGATAATTGACTTATCTTTCTTGGAATTATGAACATAGAAATAATATGGTCAAAATTCCACAATATTACATGTCTGTGTCAAATGAGAAACAAAAAATATATTTGCACTAATATTTCGCACATGATAGATGTTAAAAAATTTCCCATGTTGATAACCAACATCACTCTGACCAACAACATCTAGAGACAAATCATCAGCAACATAGAGTTTACTCTCTTAAACTTTATTCAACCTCATGGATAAAGTGGCATCCTTATCCATATCGTGAGAGCACCCATTATCAACTACACATTCATTCTACACAAAATGAGACAAGAAGGCCTAAAAAGTCCTGACTTGGAAGGATAAATTATCACTTGGTCAGCGAACAACATACACGTCTACTTCAAGGATTTTAACCTTCTCCTCTAAGTCTCTCTCTTCTTAATGTGATTTTTATCCACATGTCCAACCTTTCCATAGTACTGACATGTATTCTTCTTTTGACTTGGTTTTTGTTCTCTCTAGGGTTCCTAGTCATGGTATGCAAGTTTCTGTGCAGAAACATTAGATTTCAGTCTATTCTTGGGATCCATATTTCCCTTTCCCTTGAGCAAGTGGGACTAGTGTTACCACTAATTTTAAGTTCTCTAATCAATCTATGTTAATCAATAATTAAAAGAGCACAAAAATATTCAAAGCTATAATCCTTACCATCTTCCTTTCATGTTTTCCAATTAGTGTGGAAAGTCAACATGAACACGTCGAATGGTCTTCTCAAGTTCATCAAGACTAGATCAATGAGTTGTCCATCCTTATTCTAATAGTTATTTCCAAATTTTCCCAATTTCAACCAGAATTCCTTGACACGTGCTAAATGGTCCTTCATTCTCTCAAAGGAATGAGGATCGAGAAAGATCAACTCTTTCTCCAACTACATGACGTGGCTCTCGTTGACTTTTTCAAAAAAGGTTTTTAGATTCTTCTAGACTTGATGAGGACAGTCGATTCCACTAAGGTGAAAATGAATATCCCACGAGATGTAGTTCATAATGACACCTACATCTCATCCTTCTTTCACAATAGTAAAACTTTATTGACCATTTGTTGGATCTGGAATCGCCACCTTTGTATACTACCACAGTCATTTAGTCTTCAATAGGATTTCCATATCCGATTCCCATACTACATAATTTGATATGTTTAGAATGAAAAAATCAATATTAGAATACATCTTCAATATCTAGACAGACCGGTCTATTTGAAGAAGTTTCAATCAACAAACCACCAACCCAGAGTTAGTCAGACAATAGATTCGACTCAACAAGGTTTTCAGATAATAGGTCAAGGTTCTAAACCATCGACTCTGATACCATGTCGGGGAATAAGGTGGAATAGGACATGAAACAAAGGACACAATAGTGCATATAATCAAAGAGGAATGGATTTTTTTGAAGATAAGGGGTGGTTTCTAAAGACATTGATACAACACTTAAGCAAAGATCACTGTGATTGGAACATCATAATGCATGTTTTACATATTGATCTGCATGATCAGTTGTACAATATTAATTCACTTGATTGATAATGCCCCAAGGGGTCTCTTTTTATAACATCAATATCTAATTGATTTCTATCTAATATGGAAGATATTTTCCACATGTAATTGTTGGATGCTAGAGTTGAATATGAAAAATATGCTCCATCGATTCAACTCGACAAGACTCGCCCTGACGAAATACACATCTAAATCATATTTGAATGCTAGGTCAGGCAATCGACTGCTAATTATATTTGACTACTGGTCGACTGTCCGAACAACATGCATGTGAACTACTTGACCAACTGGTGTGGTGTGTTGGTCGATCTTTTGATTGACCATATATAGATGTAGGTCAACCACTTGACCAATGGAACCCAAGAGACATGTGATGAACCATCAATGCTTGGTTTTCCAATAGTAGGAATGTTTGTCCTCTCTAAAAAATGGAATACCATATTTTCATGCGATCTGCTCTCTTGATTACCAGACTTGTTCACACTCCCTAAGGTACTATTTATTACTCTTTCCAACTTGTTTCTTGATACATTCTAATGATTGAGTCTCACATTATTCCAAAAAGCATATTTCATCTTTCCAATTTTGGGAATGTTTGGAGGGCCATCTTTATGATAGTTCTACCACTACTTTACATTGTTAAACTAATATTGTATTTTTCCTTGATATTGTTAACCATCCATATAATCTCTTTGTGAGAGAGATAACATCCATATTATTTTTCACCAATCATCTTGAATTTCAACAACATAAATTTTAAATTTGATGATGCTACCCTTATTTTATTTGTAATATGACACTTGATTTGGTAAGAGAGCGAATTGATTGTTGTATTCTTGTGACTCCTTATCCATGTCTTGAATATTAGTTATATTGGCTTGAGAAAAAACTGCCCCAACTAAATCCATTACTATTGGGTTCATGTCCTTGGCATCAACCATGGCCATTTCCATGGTTACTGTTACCCCCTCAGACTAGGTAGTAGACATGGAGTGTTGAGATCCATATTGACTAGCATAGCCCTGCAAGGCCCCTTCTATTCATTGATTCATTTCCATACATCACCAACAACATAGAAACATCCATCACACCAGCCCGACCCTAGAAGAGAGAAGGTCTTGCTTCATGAGGTAATAAGTCGGGCATCATGGTAAGTGTCAGTTTAATAGTTGAAGCATTTGAATATGTTGCAAATAATCTTTTCTTGATTACAGAACAATTGCTTGGAATTTATACCTTTTTCCTTATTTAACTTGGGTGGGTGTCATTACGTCCTAGTAAGTTGGTTAGCATAAGGAATGGAGTGCTACTGGGGGGTTCCTTTAAAATCCATCCTACCATTCCCAATCATACTTATCACCTTCCATACTTCTTCCATTTCATATCCTCATCTTTGGGGATTTTTGGGTGCACTGACCCAAGAGGGATTGTACCTCATTTCATGGGATGAAGGGATTGAAGGCCCAAAGGGAAATTTTGTTGGAAAAAAATAAAATCCAATAATAAACATTTCACATGCTAGCCCCGGGATCTTGAGAAAAATGAAATGGTTCTCGAAACAATGAGGGACCTGTAAAATAAAAAACTAATTAATCAATCATGCCAACCAAGGTAGAGCATATGTAGGGTATTCATTACCTTTTTAGTGCCCTTTATTGTCTTCAACTTGGGGAAGATTGATGGCGAAGGTAGAGCATATGTTGGCTATGAATTTCCTTTTTAGTTCCCCTTGTTGTCTTCAACTTGGCCATACTCTAATAAATTAATGGAAAATGGGCTTGGAAAAATGTTGCATCGTGGACGAAGGGAAACACATGCTCTACAAAATCACCCATAAATGAGACAATACGAACCCTTTTATGTCATGGACCCCATGCCTATAAGTCTTATCCCATTCCACCTCACACTCGCACATGGCTTAGATAGGTTTCCCTTGGGGAAAAAAATTGACTTGGGGATTGACTAACCCAATAGGATGCCTTAACATCCCTCCCATACCTAAATTTGACAAATTGTATAAGGTCTTTGAGCATTTGTTTAGTATGAAAAGGGGGGTTTGATGCACATGTTTGGGTGGTTACATTATTAGATGTGACTTACTTGGCATGATTCTTGTGGCTAATGGACCCTTGGAGGGTGCATCTATTTTTCTTTGAAAGACATTTCTCGGTGGAGAAGTATTCATGAGGAGATGACTCTGTTCGGACCTTCATGGGGGCTTTGCAGCCCAAGGATAGATGCAGAAACCCCACATCTGGGGAAACCTTGCTATCACCATTTGAACATTTAGGAAGAAGTTTATTCCTTTGGAGGAACTATAACATGGCTAGTGTAAATTCTAACCTTGTACAATATCTACTACAAACTGATATTCAGAAAGGAAAAGAAAAGATACAATGGCAAATACAAACATTACACAGACATTTTTCATCTGGAAACCCAAACCGGGAAAACCAACATATATTATATTCATACATCGTGTTACATTGTTTACAATACAATATACATATAGGAGACAGCGGCATCCAAAACCCTAACCCAATGACCTGGATTAGTCCAAAACCCTAATTCCTTAACCGGAAATAGAAAACCATCGGAAAAAAACCATGTGCCGAAAAAACCACCTAATATCATGTGGTCCCAGAAATATGTCGTCACGGAAATATGTCATCCTGGAAATATGTCGTCCCGGCAAAAATATGTCGACCCGAAAAAAAAAAAAATCGGGGGCATTGCCCTTGAACCCCCGCACGGGGGGCTCCGCCCCCCTGCACGCCCGACACAGATGCTCAAACACTACTACTCGTGCAAAGAATATAACACATACCCAACATTATACCACTTGTTGTTTTCTTTGCACACAGGGGGTTACAGGGTTACATAGTCAACAATCTAGGGCAACAATGCCCATGGATCCTCTACACCAAGAGAACTTCTCAGTGCTCACATATTTTGTTAATGAATCTGCAACATTCTTCAAAGTGTCCAAATTCATCAATGATACTTTCTTTTCTTCAATCATGTCTCTCACAAAGTGATATTGAACATCAATGTTCTTTGTCTTTGAATGATAAGCAGGGTTCCTCGCCAAGAAGATTGCACTCTGACTGTCACACTCTATCCTTACATCTTCTTGTACCAACCCAATACTTGAACACAATCTTTGTAACCATACTACTTCCTTACTTGCATGAGTGGTTGCCATGTATTCATATTTTGTAGTTGAAAGTGCTACTACAACTTGTCTTTTGCTCATCCAACTTATTGCTCCTCCAAACAGGTTAAACACATACCCGCTTGTAGATCTCCTACGATCCAAATCTCCAGCCTAGTCTGCATCCACAAAGCCATGTATATCCACCACTCTGTCCAAACCCGATCTTCCTTCGTAGCACAATCCATAGCTAGCAGTGCCACGCAAATACCTGAAAACCCTTTTTACTATTGTCCAATGCTCCTTCCCTGGTTTTGACATATACCTGCTCAAAACTCCCACTGCATGTGCAATGTCTGGTCTAGTA